>JADBJO010003351.1:166285-183785 GCA_016801955.1 Conus betulinus | reverse complement strand
TTTAGAAGTCTTCATTGTGGGCCTTTGTGCACTGAAAATGAACTGTGGCCGTATGAACACACACAAATGTAAGTAACATACCTCTATGCCGTTTCATTCATTGTTTCTATCAATCTACCATCAGTACCTTCTGGCACTGGAGACACTCCCCCACCCCCACCCAGCCCCCCCACACCTCCCTTCCTTCCCGTCCAGCTTCCTAAACCGTCCACAACACCCACACAACTGCTCTTTGGGATGGTGTCATCTTCGCAGCGGACCACACTCAGTCATTAGGCTTGCCGTGTTGTTTGGGCGTGTCCATTCGATCGTCGCCCCCTCATCCAGTGCATCCTTCTCTGTCTCCCAAAAAAGGATATTTTCACTTCGGTCATCAATCATCAAGGCACAGCAAGGAACAAAATGGCGCCTCCAGCACCTCAAATACAACTCAGAAGACAGATACCATTTGCTGGGACGACGGGAGCAGGTCAAGATCTTCCGCCTGAGGACTGGACACAATCGCCTGCTCCACACCACATGCACACAAAATTTGGCACTGGACAGAGTGGAGAGTGCCCTTGTGGTGAGGGACCAATGACAACCGACAACATCCTTCGAGACCACGACGCATGCAGCATCCAGGAGGAAGTACTGGCCAACACCGACAGCTGTGGAAGCCAAGCTGTACGGCACCCTGGAGGAACATCGACGGACGGCAGCCTTCATCGAGGACACCGGGCTACTCATCTAACGGAAGGCGAACGAGGAAGAAGGAAGAACTTCGGTCGTTTCTGCAGTCACCCCGACCCACCCACCCTGTCTCATCTCACCCCTTCACTGCTCCTTTCATATTCCCCGCTGATTCCTCTTTCTCCACTCCTTCCCGCCTCTTTACCCTTTCTTTCTCTCCCAGTTCCATCATCGACACTCACTGGCTGTGTAACTGATGGCTATCCTCGGCTGCTCCTTCTCCCTTCCAAGCTCTCTCTACTTCTGCTTCCAGAATTATCAATCTTTATGTCTGAAAGTCTCTCGTATCTGGGTAAAATGAGAGAGAGAATGCGAGAGGCACAGTAAAAAGAAAACGGTCATGTTAGAGAGAGAGAGAGAGAGAGAGAGAGAGAGAGAGAGAGAGAGAGAGAGAGAGAGAGAGAGAGAGAGAGAGAGAGAGATACACTGAAGATAAATGGAACGTAATCAGGAAAGGAAGAGAGGGAGGAAACCAGGGTATGAGGGGGGGGGGGTGGCGGGGAGTGGAGGAAGGGAATGGGGGAGGAGGGGAGGAGGAAGGAAAACAAAACAAAGAAAAGAGAGAGTGAAAACATGTAAGAAAAAAAAACACAGAGATCCTATGTTGTGGGACAAATGTTCTAGTATTGATTATAAGCTACCAGCAAATCAGTAGCAGCCATTGACAGTAAATCACCGTATTTAAAGAACATTCATTCATTATAAGCTACAGTCGGAGTAAGGGCAGTCGTTGATTGGGGGCCCCAGTAAAGGCAAGGACGGCAATTAATAGAAACCACAGGCAGGTAAAGGGCAGCCATTGATTAAATCACTGATTATAAGCCACAACTAGAGAAAAGGGCGGCCATTGATTATAAATCACTGATTATAAGCCACAACTAGAGGAAAAGGGCGGCCATTGATTATAAATCACTGATTATAAGCCACAGCTAGAGCAAAGGGCGGCCATTGATTATAAATCACTGATTACAAGCCACAACTAGAGCAAAGGGCGGCCATTGATTGCAAACTGTAGCTTGAGCAAGGGTAGTCACTGATTATAAGTCACAGCTCAAACAAAGGCACCATTGATTATAAACTACAGCTAGAGCAAGATAGCTATTGATTATCCACTACAGCTAGAGCAAGGGCGGCTGTTGATTATAAACTACAGCTAGAACAAATGCAGCTATTGATTATAAACTACAGCTAGAGCAAGAACAGCCATTGATTATAAACTACAGCTAGAGCAAGATAGCTATTGATTATCCCCACTACAGCTAGAGCAAGGGCAGCTGTTGATTATAAACTACAGCTAGAGCAAGTGCAGCATTGATTATAAACTACAGCTAGAGCAAGATAGCTATTGATTATCCCCACTACAGCTAGAGCAAGGGGGCAGCTGTTGATTATAAACTACAGCTAGAGCAAGTGCAGCTATTGATTATAAACTGCAGCTAGAGCAAGAACAGCCATTGCTTATCCACTACAGCTAGAGCAAGATAGCTATTGATTATCCCCACTACAGCTAGAGCAAGGGCAGCTGTTGATTATAAACTACAGCTAGAGCAAGTGCAGCTATTGGTTATAAACTGCAGCTAGAGCAAGATAGCTATTGCTTATCCACTACAGCTAGAGCAAGGGCAGCTGTTGATTATAAACTACAGCTAGAGCGAGGACAGCCATTGATTATAAACTACAGCTAGAGCAAGATAGCTATTGCTTATCCACTAAAGCTAGAGCAAGGACAGCCATTGGTTATAAAAACTACAGCTAGAGAAAGATAGCTATTGCTTGTCCACTACAGCTAGAGTAAGGGCAGCTGTTGATTATAAACTACAGCTAGAGCAAGTGCAGCTATTGATTATAAACTACAGCTAGAGCAAATGCAGCCATTGAATATAAACTACAGCTAGAGCAAGGGCGACAATTGACTTTAAACAACTGATTATAAACCAAGTACAGAACAATGGCGGCCATTGATTATAATTGACTGATTATAACCAAAGATTGAACAATGGCGGCCATTGATTATAAGCAACTGATTATAAGCCAAAGACTGATTATAAGCCAAAGACAGAACAATGGCGGCCGTTAATTATAAACCAGAACCACAGTAAGGGCGGTCATCGATTATAAACCACAGCTAGAGGAAGGGCACCCATTGATTACAAACTATAGCAGGAGCAAGGGCATCCATTGATTATAATCCAAAGTCAGTGCAAGAGCAGTCATTGATTATAAACCATAGGCAGATCAATACCAGCTATGCTATAGAAATGGTATAAAGCCACGGTATAAAGGCACTGGTGTTTTTAGGAGTGTGCTATTCGAGATGAGAGCAAACATCACATTCAGCATGATGATGGAGTTTTGTCGTCCTAACATATTGGGGGGCGGTGGGGAGGGGGGGGGGGGGGGGGGGGGGGGGGGGGGGGGGGGGGGGGGGTGGGGGGGGGGGGGGGGGGGGGCAGGAGGAAAGGACCGGTTCCTATCCAAACTTGAGTTCGCTCAGGGCTCATTTGAGAAGACCGGAACCACACAGTCGAGTCTATGCATGCGTCTGTGATAGTGCTTCCCAAATTTTCTGAACAACACGGCAGGTGTCTGTATTTCTCGAGTCTGGATGTCGTCGGCATATACTATGAAAGTAAGTGTAAGGCTGAGTCCTGTCTAACAGTCAAAGAACTAACGCAGTAATACATTCATCTTCCTCATCCTTACTGAATGGTATACACAGAAATACATCCACTTCGGTGGCTGTTCACGCCCTGCTTTCATAACGGCCTGTTTCATTTGCTCTCCATATCTGTACCCTTGGTCAGTTTCTGTTGTGGTCACTGGTGTCCGAGTATCTATGAGGACTGTCGTTGGACGGATGTGCTGGTGCCTTCCGGAGAGCGCTCACGCTGGCTCCGTGACTGATCAATTATCGTCGACAGGATGGGGAGCTCAGTAGATGGTGTTTCTGCGTATGTTGGATCATAAAAGACACCACAGAACTCCCCCGAAATGACTGTGCAAGGCAGCAGAGCAGTGTCTCCTCTGGTGGGGTGACCTCATGATGACTTGACATTGACTCCTCTCCATGGATTGCCGGTGGCGAACATGCCAGGCTGTGGCAGTGAACGGAGAGCCGGAATGAGCGGCGTGGGTGCCATGCAACTTATCTGGCACAGAAGATGAGCAAAAAAAAAAAAAAGAAAAAGAAAAAAGACAAACGCAGTTGGAGGGACATTCCATGAGCGAAGCGAGAGAGTTTGCAACAATAACAGAGATAAGAGATAGGATGAAGAAAAGATGAACACACACACAAAAACCCCTGTGATTTGAAAACTTTCAACCCCCCCACTATCTCCGCCCAAAAGCAAAATCCAAAAAACAAAAACAAGATCTTGTGCTATATTTTTTTTCGCTGCCTCTACTTCATGCTCTGTTAAACAGGACAAACACCTCCATCATCCCACACACACACACACACACACACACACATGAACGCACGCACGCACCCCCCCCCCCCCCCCCCCCCCACACACACACACACACACACACACACACATACACACCTGGAAGCAAGCAACTTACAATCTCTGTATATCTCTCTTCCTTTTCGAACCTGTTTCTCTTCATCCACATATCCAAGTGTGTGTGTGTGTGTGTGTGTGTGTGTGTGTGTGTGTGTGTGTGTGTGGTGTGTGTGTGTGTGTGTGTGTGAGAGAGTGAGAGAGAAAGCGTGCGTGCGTTGTGTGTGTGTGTGTGTGTGTGTATGTGTGTGTGTGTGTGTGTGTGTGTGTGTGTGTGTGTGTGTGTGTGTTGTGTGTGTGTGTGTGTGTGTGTGTGTGTGAGAGAGAGAGAAAGAGAGAGAGAGCGTGCGTGCGTGCGTTCGTGTGTGTGTGTGTGTGTGTGTGTGTGTGTGTGTGTGTGTGTGTGTGTGTGTGTGTGTGTGTGTGTGTGTGTGTTTGTGTGTGTGTGAGAGAGAGAGAGAGAGACAGCGACAGAGAGAAAGAGAGAGAGAGAGAGCGTGCGTGCGTGCGTGTGTGTGTGTGTGTGTGTGTGTGTGTGTGTGTGTGTGTGGTGTGTGTGTGTGTGTGTGTGTGTGTGTGTGTGTGTGTGTGTGTGTGTGAATACGAAACTATATCCGATGTCCTGGTTCAACAACTCGGCAATGCTCTCTGCAATATTGGCCATGTCACTATTTTTAGCCTGTAATCTGCAGAAGACACTCCAAGCCTTGTCAGATTGTGTTGTGTTTGGTTTATACGATCCTCTTCTCTCATCAGGGGTCTCCTTCCCCACCACCTTCCCCCCCCCCCCCCCCCCCTCCCTACCCTTCGCCATCTCTCTCCCGTCCTTGCCCTCCCCTTATCCTCTCCATCCCCCCAATATACACCACACACTATCCCACCCACCCCCCCCTACTGTCCCGTTCTTCCCTCCCTGGCCCTTATCTCTCTCCCACCCATCGTTCATCGCTTTGTCCCCCCCCCCCCCTCCCCATCCTCCTCCTTTCATTCATATTCCTTCTTAATGTCTCTAATCCTTTTCTACCTATGCTTTTTATTCCACGGTGTCCCTCTCTCCTCCTCCTCCTCTTCCCAGTATCCTCCCCCCCCCCCCCCCTCCCCAAAACTTTTTAAACTGTTTTCTGTCGTTCAGCTTGCTTCTTTTTTACCGTGTTAGGGTTATATCTCTTTTCGTTTTACTTATACTTTGCTTTCTCTCTCCTTCTTTTCTTCCTTTCTTTGTAATTTTCGTTTCTTTTCACTTGGTTTTTTTGGTGGTGTATAGATTTGGGGAATAGAAATGAGATGAACGATTTGTGCTTTTTTTTTTCTGTGCTTCTTTTAACGTTCTGTTTTTAGTCAGAGAAACCAACGAATACACCAACAAATGACAGAGTAACAGACAACAACGTATGTGAAGGAAATGAATAAATGTTTGGAAAAAAGGGGAAATAAATGAATAAATAAATGAATAAAAAGACAGAATTTAATGAAGAAGTGTTTATATATACGGCTTATTCTGATGAACACAGAAAAATGTGTTCGTAAAAAGTGTCATGTTTATTTGTTTATCTACAATCAGCGCCGTGGAGATTTCAAACACATCCGTCTTCACCTCCCCAACCCCTAACCCCCCCTCCCGGCCCCTTTTCATCCCCAGCCCCCTATATCTGTAAAACCCCAGCAACGCAACTTCTTGGGAATGCCATGTAATCTTCGCAGCTGACCAGACTCAATCTCACCAGGCTTCCCATGCTGTTTGGGTGTACCCAGTCTTACCCCCCCCCCCACCCCCCCCCCCCCCCCCCCCCCCCTTCAAAACATCCCTCTTTATCTCCCTGAAATGGCTGTTATTCCGTCGTTTCTACACACACTCCACATCTCACCACTCGCACTTCTCTCGCCTCTTTCCCCCCTCCCACCCCCTTTTATTTTCCCCACTCTTTCTTCTTTTTATATTCCCTCCCACCCCTTCTCTCCCTTTCCTTCCTCCCCATGTTTAACCCTACCCCTCTTGCCAGCCCCTTTCTCCCCTCTCCCCCTCCCTCTTGATATTCCTCTTCTCCCTCCCTCCCCATGTTCACACCTATCCTGGATTGCTTCAGCAGTGGATTGCTGGCTTCTCCTATCCCTCCTCTCCGAGTTCTTGCTTTTGCTTTTAGAAACCTCATGTTGTAATTCTGAAGGTCTACGGATCTGAACAAACTGGGTAAACGAGAGACACTATAAACAAGTAAAACAAATAAGAAAAGAGGATATTTACACACACACACACACACACACACACACACACACACACACACACACACACACACACACACACACACACACACCGCATATATATATATATATTATATATATATATATATATACACATACATGCACACACATACACCACACACACGCGCACGCGCACGCGCGCACGTGCGCAACAAACCAGAAAACCCAGAAAAATAATATAAGACAGACCGAATGAATAATAGACAGAAAATTGTGAAAGTTTAAAAGAGAGAGAGAGAGAGAGAGAGAGAGAGAGAGAGAGAGAGAGAGAGAGAGAGAGAGAGAGAGAGAGAGAGAGAGAGAATAGAACCAAAATAAAAGAATTCAGAAGCAAGCCTGTAATGTAGACAATTAGGTTTATGGTGATCGTAAACTCCATGCAAAATCATGCCAACCCGAACAAGTCATGAATCCTTAAACTCGAAGGAATCAGATCGAGGGCAAGTACTGGCTAAAAATCATTGTCGGATCAAGGGCGTCCATTGATTGTTTGGCACACGCTGATTCATGACTTACTAAATTCACAGTGATGTCGGGTCTCACTCTTCCGTAACGATTGGTTCCCAACACTGGCTGGACACTTTCATTTCGGACACTTCCCATATCTCCCCCCATCTCTCTTCCGTTTTAACCCCTCGCTCTTTCCCACTCTGACCATTTCTGTTTCATTCCCTCCAAGTCATCTCTTGATTGGTAGTTTTTCTTTTGGAGCATAACTGCAACACAATTAGATTAATTGCGCTTATACCGCTAGACAGAGTGATGTACTTACTAGAAAGCAATATTTACTACGCGCGCGTGCGCGCGCGCGCGCACTCACTCACACACACACACACCACACACACACACACACACACACACACACACACACACACACAAACACCACACACACACCACACGCACGCACGCACGCCACGCGCGCGCACACACACACACACACACACACCACACACACACACACACACACACAGCACACACACACGTACACATGCACGCACGAGAGACACGCGCACGCACGCAGAGAGAGAGAGAGAGATAGAGAGAGAGAGGAGAGAGAGAGCGAAGAGAGAGAGAGAGAGAGAGAGAGAGAGAGATAGAGATTCTTAGGCGCCAATCGCAGCGAGTCTTACATACAAAGGGATGTACTTTAATGTTCGTGTATGTCGCTTTGTGCTGCAAATACTTCTAATCTGTCACTGATCTCTCTCTCTCTCTCTCTCTCTCTCTCTCTCTCTCTCTCTCTCTCTCTCTCTCTCTCTCTCTCTCTGTGAATGGATAGGCCCGCCATTCTATCAGAAAAGTTGTAAACTCCTGTCCGGAAAATACCAAACAACTGTCCTTCACTGTGTCTCCTCGTTGATCAGGCTCCGTGCGCTCAAAGCTTGGCTTCATCTCCACGTATCAGAGATCATTTACCCATGAAATGCTCTTTGAAAACTCATGATAACACGCTTTCATTCAGCGCGCAGATCTGTTCAACCAAACGAAACCAATCTAAAGCGCAAGAAAGAAAGAAAAAGGAACAGATACATCACGCTTGATTCAATTCTTCAGCACGACCGGTTCGCGACAGCCTTTCTATACTTTCGTCTTCTCTGCTGGTTTTGTCTGTCTTCCTCTCGCCCCTCCCCCCCCCTTCACACACACACACACACACACACACACACACTATTACCCCCCCCCCCCCCCCCCCCCCCCCCCCCCCCCCCCCCCTCACCCCTTCTTTCTGTACTGGCCTCTCTTTATCCCCTTCTCCTTCTGACCTCTTTTTCTCTCTGCATGGATGTATGGATACCGCTCGTATCGTTCATGCTGCTTTACCAAACATACAATGCTACCCATTTTCAATATTCTCATTCGTATATAGTTTCCAGTGTCGAGATTCCGTGGGAAAGATCAGCCATCGGTTTCGCCCAAAGAAAGCTTTGAATGTGACTGAAAAGTTTGTTGACCTTTGTGGTCAACGTCAGGCGAACCTGTATGTCACGTGATTCAGTGTTGCGTGAGGCGAGATTAACTTCTGTTCAGAGAGCCAAAGTTTTTTTTTTTTTTCTTTCATTATTTCTGCTTGTTTCGTATATGTGTCTTTCTTATGGTATAACTTAGTGCGACATTCAGTTACCTTCTCCCACTAATGTGATTAATTTTCTGTATTCAAAAAAAAATTTTCAATGTATTGTCCGACGTTACAAATGATGAAGTTGTCCCGTTTTTGAAGTAATGTTCCAAAAGTCTATTGTCGCAGGTTTTCTTTTTGCAATACATTACTCTTTTTTTTTTTTTTTTTTTTTTTTTTTTTTTTTAGAAAAATACATTTTACCTACTTTTTCGTACCATTTTCAATAGTGACCCAACTTTATGGCAACTATTTTTTTTTCCACATTGTACTGGTGTTTCAAGTGTTTTACCACACTTACCTATATTCTACTTATATTCCATATATTTTACTAATTTCACCGTACCTTATACATATATATTTTTCTTTTCATTACAGTTTTACTTGTTTTGCTGTAAAGCTCCTGGTAGATTAAAGGCGAGGGACGGAGAACACACGGGCGCCGCCTTCCGCCATGCTGCGCCCCCACGTGGTGAATCCTTGACAGTTAAATGCCCCTGTGGCAACTGGGCTGTGTGACTTTACCTTTTTTTTTTTTTTTTAAACCCTTTACAAATGTATTCTGCATCATAATCCAAGACTCTACTTCCTTCTCACATTTTACTGATTTTTCTCACATTGTTCTGAATTTCTACATAGTTGTCCTACAGTTCACAGCTCTACCCCCCCCCCCCCCCCCCCCCCCCCCCCCCCCCCCCCCCCCGTTTAACTACTTTTACTTTTTTTAAAACTCTTTTTCTAAGACCCTACTGATTTTACATATATTTTACTTTTACCTATTTCACATGTACTTTGCTATATTATACGACTATTATACGACTAGATAAGACTTGCTGATTATTTTCCTGTAGCTCTGAGCAGTTATCTTCAAACTTATATAAAAAAAAAGTACCATATTCTTGAATCACCTAGAAGCTGGAAACTGACAGCTTTTTGTCCCTGAAAAGTACATTTACGCAGGTACCATTCCAAAGTGGGGTTATTTAATACACGAGAACGCCAACTCCTAGCGCTTTCATCTGTGAACAGCATTTTGTTAACATTTCTTTTGACTTGGGGAAAGCTTATGATACCACATGGAAATCTGGCATTCTGACGAACTCTCATGATCTGGGTTTTTCTAGGCCATCTCCGACTCTTCATCAAAAACTTCCTAGCAGATCGACAGAGTTGGGTTCATGTAGGCACTATGTAGGCAATGCAACATCCCTGAGTTGGAAACTGGATGTTCCTCAAGGAAGCCTCCCCCCCCCCCCCCCCCCCCCCCCCCCCCCCCCCCCCCCCGATCTCTTCAGTACTAACACTGATGACAGTCATAACAGCTAACCAGGGTTCAGAATCTTCTCTGTTCATTGTTGACTGCACCGTAGCACAGGCGCAGCAAAACGTGTGGTACACTGGTGTTCACTGACCGACATGACTGGTAAAAATGTAGCGTACAGAGGTATTTGCTTAACTGACATCTAACAGTGAGTGCTCATTGTTTGGTTGAGACAAATAAAAAACAACCTCAAGCGACAGTGTCTATGAATTATTGCATTATATTTTAAGATATAAAATCTTCTTCCCAGGGAGATCGTGTTTCGCCACATGTACAGTGCCACCCCGTCGTTTCAGTATGCAAACATTATGTTCGCGTACATCGAAGTGGCTTTCCCTATATGCTATATCTGAGCCAATAGCAGACGCACAGCATGAGAACTTCTCATGCGCCAATTGTGAAACTCAAGTGCAGCACATAATGGACTCAGAGTCTAACAATTCTTCGTGAGCTAACAGTAATATTCATTTAAAGCGGTAGAAGACATAGAGCCTTATAACTTTGCGAGCGCAGATAGCGAGATTATGGACGTACTTACTATGTCATCTGTACTGCTCCTTTCAAATATCGAGCGAGATTTTCATGGAGTGGTTTGCGGGTTTACGACTGGACACGTACATCTTCTCAGGAAAAAAGGGGTAGTAAACACGTTCATAGTGTCCTTATCATCTGCTCTTGTAAAATCTAAAGTTTGTTGTCAACTCCAAACAAATAATGGTCCGTTGTTGCAATTTTCCCACCCTGCTCAATGTACTTGTTGATTCTGCATTTGCTCATGTGTTTGGGAAAAAAATGTGGGAAGGCGGGAGGGGGGGGGGGGGGGGGGGGGAGTGCTGTTGGAGGAATCGGGGGAGGCTGACTCTAGAAGTGTTCAACTTGGCAACACAAAACAGCAATAACACACACACACACACACACACACACACACACACACACACACACACACACACACACACACACACACACACACACACACACACACACACACACACACACACACACACACACACACACACACACACACACACACACACACACACACACACACACACACACACACACACACACACACACACACACACACAGACACACACGCACACACAACACACACACACACACACACACACACACACACACACACACACACACACACACACACACACACACACACACACACACACACACATTTACGCTAAAATGTGCAAAGATCATGTAGTTTTGATTCTGCTTTCTGGCTCTGGTGGGCTGCTTTGGGTCCTTTATTTCCCTTAGCATTTGCTCCTTGTGTCCTTGTGGGACATGGATAAAAAAAGAGGGTTTGGCACTGCCCACACGACAAATCAATCTGAATGGCATTGTCTGGCTCACTCATCATCCTCTGTTAGTAAGAGAGAGAGAGAGAGAGAGAGAGAGAGAGAGAGAGAGAGAGAGAGAGCAACAGACAGACAGACAGACAGAAACACACGGAGACCCCTGACTGCCCAAGAGCCAGTCATGGCGCCCCTAAGGCCTACTGTCATGGGACTGGTATAAAATGACTGACCAGTACACGAGTGATGCAGTGACGAGGGTGGCGACGCAGAGGGAAGGGGTGGAAGGAATGGGCGTGTAAATCATCATTTTGTCCCCCACCCCACCCCACCACTACCCCTTGCGTGAAACGGTGGGCTGAAACTCGGCGTTTTTGCTCCCTAACCCCCCTCCCCACTGGACACTTCCTTCCTCTTGGTATGTGTGTGTGTGTGTGTGTGTGTGTGTGTGTGTGTGTGTGTGTGTGTGTGTGTGTGTGTGTGTGTGTTTTGAGAGAGAGAGAGAGAGAGAGAGAGAGAGAGAGAGAGAGAGAGAGAGAGAGCTGCTCTTTACTTACATATTTTCCTAATATCGTTACGTATTCGTAACCCGATTTGGACCTGATGGACAAAATGCAATGGTGCAAGGTTGGGTTGGGGGTGTGTGCCAGTGTGTGTGTGTGTGTGTGTGTGTGTGTGTGTGTGTGTGTGTGTGTGTGTGTGTGTGTGGAGTTGACGGTGTCAGAGGGACAACATAACGGGCTATAGGATGCGTTGGTAGTTGAGGGATGGGGGCGGGTTTGTAGAAGAAGGAAAACAGAAGGATGGAGAAAAAGAGGCGTGGGGTCGAGGATTCTTCTTCTTTGCGTAAGCCTTGGTCTACACGGTCAGTCTGGCCCTTGAGATATATCAGCTCTTGTAGACTGCCGTAGAGCTTCGTCATTAGACCTGTCTCTGCTGATCTCTGTTGGTCTCTGCTGGGTCGAGGATAAGGTTCCCGGAAAGAATGCGGGATGACAGTGACAAGATACTGTTTGGAACGGGTCAGATTCAACCGTCAGAGCAAACCTCACGAGCGATTCCAATCATTGAGCTCTGGTTACAGTTCATTGATGCATGACACGGGAGCTAAACAAGCAGAAATTGGATGAGGAACAACCCACGATAAACAAACGAAAAGCATATGATGAACAAATATTTCAGACAGCAGATTTTAAGATGAAGGATATCAAGGCTTTAAGACACGACTGATCCTAATCTAAAAAAAAAATGATAAAAACAACAACAAAAACAACAACGAATAAACACAACCGAAAAACTCGTGCAGGGGTGATTAAACACGTCAAACAATTTTTTGTGTGTTTATTTGTTTGTCTGACTCAGAAAAACATCGCATGTTGCTTCGACAGGGCAATCACTTGAGCCTACGAAAAACCCAATCATAACACTCCTTGTGATGATTCTGCGGTTTTTCTCTGCTCAGGGTTCGAACAAAACGTCTTGGCTCCCTCCCGTCTGCAGATTCCGTCCCGTCATCCCCTTAACCTTTTCCCCTCCCCTCCTCCCCCTCTCTCCTCCTCCCCCCCCCCTCCCCCCCCCCCCCCCCCCCCCCCCCCCCCTCCTCCTCCGCCCCCCGCCCCGCCCCGCCCCGCCCCGCCCTTACCCTCTCAATCCCCTAATGTTCTCGCATTTTCTTCCTACTCGTTTTCCTCTTCCCAACGCACGTCGCCACCCGCATCCCTTTGCCAAGTCTCCTATTGACCGTTTGCCTGCCTTAGAGGAGATTCTCTGTCTCTCTGTCTGTAGAGAGAGAGAGAGAGAGAGAGAGAGAGAGAGAGAGAGAGAGAGAGAGAGAGAGAGAGAGAGAGAGAGAGAGAGAGAGAGATAAAGTTCAGAGTAAGAAAAGTTTGTGTTTGAACACAATTTTGTTCAAAAGTTTAACGATGAAACTTTTGTGTGTATTTCCCTTTAACTATGGTCTTGATTTTAAGTCTCTCTCTCTTTTGCGTGTGCTTTCCATTTCGTGTGGGATATTGCTGTGGGTTTTGGGACACGTAAGATGTGTTTTGAATGCATATATATTCATTTGTCTGGGTGTGTCATTGCCCTTCTCTCTCTATCTCTCTCTTGATCTCTCTCTTCTCTCTCTCTCTCTTCTCTCTCTCTGTGCTCTTTCCATTTCGTGTCATGAGGTTTTTGTAAGATGTGTTTTGAAATGAGTGATATATATAGTATTTTGTCTGGGTGGTGTTTTCTCTTTTTCATTGTTTCTCTCCTCTCTCTCTCTCTCTCTCTCTCTCTCTCTCTCTCTCTCTCTCTCTGTTCTGCGCATGTCAGCGGTGGGTGAATGAATGAGTGATGTTTGTGTTTGCGCATGTGGTGTTTATATGATATGTGTGCGCGTAAGAACAGGAGGAGGCTCTCTGTTGAAGTATGATGGTGTATGCCGAGTGCATAGCTATAGGTAGGAAGTAATTGACACCAAACTGATAAAAGCAATAGTATTTTTTTAATGATGTTTGTAACAACAACAACAGCGGCACTACTACTACTACTACTACTACTACTACTACTACTACTACTACTACTACTATAATTATAATTATAATAATGGTAATAATAACATTGATAATAATAATAATAATAATGATAATAATAATAATAATAACAATAATGATGATGATGACAATCATAATAATAATAATAATAATCATAATAATAATAACAACGAGAGAACAGGTGAAACATAACAATTCATAGACGCGTATATTTTCTTCGGCTAATTTTTTTTTTTACTTTCACTTTTCACAAACCTTAGTGTTGCCACTTTTAATCAGTCATACTTTCTCCAAGTCTAATGTAAATGGAATGAAGTCATCCAAGACGAAAATACATCTCACTCAACTTTCAGGTCACGTTTGTAGCTACCGCATTTGCTGAGGCTCAATAACGAATGCACATAATATATTCAACATCCCCCACCCCACTTCCCACAAACACATCCTCCTCCCTTCCTTCTCCGAAACATTTATAAAACATAAATTACCATTCGTTGATGTAGTCAACAGTACCTTTACATTATATACTAAAAGAATTCGAAGCAGACACGTATGAAGACAAGCATTCTATCCTTTGCTATCCACAATGAAACGGTAGAAAACCTCACGCTGTCAACAAGGAAACGGCAGGAAACTCTACAGACGAGTAGATAGTAGTAAATCCCTGTCATAAATGAAGCCGTAGAGAAACCCGCTCAGTGAAATGGGAGAAAACCTCCATCTGTCCACAGTCAGACTGTTGAACCCTTAAAACATGATGGAACACTAGAAAACGTCTTTCAGCAGTGGAAGTGTAGAACATTTCTCTCTGTCGATACTAAATGGATGATAAATCCCATCTGTCAACAATGAAAGTTTACAAGCGTCCAAGAATGGAACAGTCGAAACCTCTGCCACTAATGAAAAATACAGAAGCTCTATAAAATATTGCCAACGAAACGTAGAGAGAACGTCCATCTGTCAGTAGAGAACGTCCATCTGTCAGCAGTCAACAACAGGAGCTTTCTACCGGTCAACCACGAAGCAAAGAAACCCCCCGCTGTCAGGATGAAAGAGTGAAGAATCTCTGGAAGTGAATACGGCACTGGTTATTTTGTGGAACTTTCTGACAAAGTTTTGAAAAACGTTATACAAAGAAATGAAAAAAAAAAATCATGGTTTACAGGGGGTGATCGAGAGGCATCTCAGTTTTCGTTTCCATGCCATTCTTCTGTGATGGAGGATCTTTAGTTGAGTCCATTTGCTGGTTGGCTGGTTGAGTGGTTTCCAAAAACAAGTTTGTTTCTTTAGTTGGACAAGTTTTTAAACTAATTCAGAGGAAGCGATTAAGTATAAAACATAAAACATTGAAAAACAGTCCGGTCGTTTACTTGATACAGAGGGCAGCTAAATGCAACTCGACGAATGATTTGATCTGATTGATGGATATAAGCCGCTGCTCTCCAACATGATCTTTGGCTGGCAATTTCCCTTCCTGTGACCTGTCGATCTCAGAATGATGGCGGAAGCTATTTGCCAGGATCCATTAGAGGCAGCGATGAATCGGCTAATTAATGTTGGAAACTGCAAACAGGATAGCCGAATTACTTTCAATGTCTTCGCCTGTGTCCCAGTCTTTCTGTATGAGTGTGTGCCCCCCCCCCTCCCTCCCTCTCTCTCTCTCTCTCTCTCTCTCTCTCTCTCTCTCTCTGTCTCTGTCTCTGTCTCTGTCTGTCTGTCTCTGTCTGTCTGTCTGTCTCTCTCTCTCTCCCCCCCCTCTCTCTCTCTCTCTCTTTTCCCTCTCTCTCTCTCTCTTAGGCACACACGCACACACATAATCACCAGAGGTTTCTTTTGTGAGCGGTGTAATTTTCCCGTACATTTTTGATACCAGCGAGAGAGCATGATGTTGTATGGTCTGCAAACGAAGTCGATCATCGTTTCACTTCATAATGACACGTATGAACAGAAAATAATTATTGATAATGATGACGTGGTCCATGTTGGCTGTAGGTTTCGAAGAAAAAGCTTCTCCAAGAGACGAACGGTTGAAATCAGACGAGGTTACGAAGCTTGTGTGTAATTGCAATGTAAGAGGCAATGTCGTTGCCTTTGATGGACCTAAAGTCAGTAGGTGCCCAAGAACCTTGCAGTCGAGGACTGAAGTGGTGGTGCATAAACAGGATTAGATAAAGAGTGATATTACAAATGTAGAATCTCTCTCTCTCTCTCTCTCTCTCTCTCTCTCTCTCTCTCTCTCTCTCTCACACACACACACACACACACACACACACACCACACACCTCCACACCCACCACACACTCTCTCTCTCTCTTTCTCATCTCTCTCTCTCCCTCCCTCCCTCTCTCTCTCTCTCTATCTCTCTCTCTCTCTCTCTCTCTCTCTCTCTCTCTCTCTCTCTGAAAAGTATCAATGTCTACAGCGTTTTTTAAAGAAGCGTCTCATCCTCTCATAAATGTTCAGCGTCAAACAGTGTAACACACTCAATACACTATCCTGGAAATGAGCTTTAATCTTGAAATGTCAGACTTCTTTAAAAAAAAAAAAAAAAAAGAAGTTCTCGTTGCTTCTCAGACTTCCTCGACTTCTCTTTCAGGGGGTACGGGGATTAGGGGACCGGGCGTGGAGACGTGGGTATCGCTTGTCCATGTCTTCCCGTAGCGAGTGCACAAGGAACGTAAATGGTCAACAGTAAAGTCAGTATTAATTGTATGTGAAGTAAAGAGGGATGCCACCGAAATGGCAATAAACTGAGTTGCAGGTCTTGCCTATCTCCTGTGCTCTTAACGCCATTGTCAGCTCTCAATGTATCGTGGAAACATTTTCTGTGAGCTACCTAAGCTGTGAAAACGTTGTCAACAATGGCGAAGGCTGCATTACTCTCTGGTGCATTTGCTCTAGTTTCACAGGCAAATGCATCCTAGACTTAAGATGGATGAAGGTTTATTTTCCTACAGTTTGGAAAGTTTTCACAGTCTGAGACTCAGTTGTGAAATAACGGAAATGCTACGGTCGTAAAAAGCAGCTCCAAAACGTAAACTTTAATCTCTAAACGTACTAAACACGTGCCTTATTAGAACTTTTAAAGCAGTTGATCTTTACACTGTACTTTTGACAATCGTTGATCTCTGATTAGACCCGGTAAAAAGGTTGAAACCAAATGTGTACCTTTGCCCCTGTTTCAGACCATTAAGTACACGACTGCTCTAAATTTGATAGATTTCGCTCACAGAGTATCGAAAAACAATGTATTGAAAACGTAAGCAGGGGCTAAAATGTAATAGATGCCGTAGACGTAACTGTTGCCACAGAAGTACATTTTCGATTCAACAAAATTTACCCAATGTGGCGATAGGGGTGTATTGAGCTCTATACCTTAGCACATAGCTGACGAATTTTGACGGGAAAATGTATAACTTCAGCCGGAAACGGTTTTTGTTTTTTCCAACGCGAGCTTCAGTTCAGTGGAAAGTGCATAGGCCATAACCTGACCATGTAACTATACGCAATTCTTTTCTGAAAAACTGAAAATAGACACGTTTTGTTCGGATATGTTACTCTGAGACAGGTGAAAGTTCGTACTTCCAAAATCAAGATGGCGGAACGAAGACTACTCTCATTTTGACAGGCGGCAGAACCTTTGAGAAGAAGAAGAGGAAGAGGAGGAGGAGGAGGAGGGGGAGGCGGAAGAAGATCTTAACAGTGCATATTTTCAGTAAATA
>JADBJO010003351.1:156285-161285 GCA_016801955.1 Conus betulinus | reverse complement strand
ACACCTGAACTGAAATATTCTAGACTCCAAAGAGAGTTTTGCATTTAGTCCCAACATGATGTAGAAAACAGACTGACAGTGCATACACATTTCTCCTCTGGTATCTTAACCAGTTTTTCGATGACTTGAATACATCTGTCGCTGTATGAGAAACTTTTGCAGGGTGTAAAAGATATATTTTTTCAACATCGCATGAGACTTACACGAAGAGAGAAAAAAAAAAAGTTAGCAAACATACCAGTTCCCTTTGTAGATCTATGATCTTCCAAACAATATTAACTGGCAACTCTCCTTCTACGGCTTGAGTTGTAAGACATCCTGTTGCCTAAATAGATTAATCCCTACATAGCCCACGCGTCAGACGAGGAGAGAAGGAAGAAGAGGAGGAGAAAAAGGAGAGGGGAAAAGAAAAAGGATCATCCGTCTTTTCCTTTCACGTTGGCATCTTTGACTGCAGTCTATTCATCTACTGGGGGAAAAACGGTTTAGGTCTCAACCAGACAGGTTTTTTTTGGCAGAACTTGGGGGAACTTCGGGCGGCTAATGTCCTGTCAACGTATAGGAAACGTTTTGGAGTTGAGCTTGGGTTAGCAAAGCTAGCCTCTCTTTGTCTCTCTCTGCTACTATGTTTGTCTGTGTGTCTGTGTGTCTATATGTCTGTCTATGTGTCTGTCTGTCTGTCTGTTTCACACTATCTCTCTCTCATTCTCTCTCTCTCTCTCTCCCTCCTCTCTCTCTCTCGCTCTCTCTCTCTCTTTGCGTATATGCATAGAGCACATCTGTGTGGATATCGAGCTCTTTGTGAGTGAGTGTGTGTGTGTGTGTGTGTGTGTGTGTGGTGTCTGTGCGTGCGTGCGTGCGTGCGTGCGTGCGTGCGTGCGTGAGTGTGTGTGTGTATGTGTGTGTGTGTGTGTGTGTGTGCGTGCGTGCGCGCGCGCGCATGTATAAATGTATACATGCGTGTATGCGTGTACGTACGCGCGCGAGCGTTCGTGAATGCTGCGCGAGAGCGCGTGCGGCGTGCCGTGCCGTATGGTATATGTGTGTTTTCGAATGTGTGCGTGTATGTGTGTATGTGTGTGTGTGTGTGTGCGTGTGTGTGTGTGTGTGTGTGTGTGTGTGTGTGTGTGTGTGTGTGTGTGTGTGTGTGTGTGTTGTGTGTGTGTGTGTGGTGTGTACGTGTGTGCTATATTTCACAACTTTGCAATTAAACCAATACCCACACTTAACCAAAGTTATGATTGCAGCAGACAGGGACAACCTTGCAAAAACATTATAGAAAGGCGACTTAGCTAAAAGCATTATGTACAGCCAATGATAACACATTAAGACAAGCAGAACAAAAATGGGAGTGGGGGTGGGGGCACCATCGGATTTGAACTTACAGCACTTGGAAGTCGACTCCGTGCACAGTAGGGAGAAGGGACTGACCGCGGTATTGTATACCGCCAATGATACCAGAAATAATCTTTTGGGGGACACCCTCGGGATCTGAACTTACAACACTTGAATGTCAACTCAGTGCACTAGCCACTGAGCTCAAAAAGACATCCAGAGGACATGGGAACAAGCAGTCAGGCATCACATGAAATGCAGCTATTTTTGGAACACCGCGAGTGGGTTGATCTGGTTGAGTGATTCTCTGCTGCTCTCCAACATGATCTGTTCGCAAGTTCCCTCCCTTTTCCTTTGACCTCTTAACCCTGCAATCCTAGAAAAGCCGATGCCAGTATTGATCAGAGAAAGCAATGAATCAGGTAATTAACTGCAAGGGATACAACTCTCTCTCTCTCTCTGTGTCTCTCTCTCTCTGTCTCTCTGTCTCTGTCTCTGTCTCTGTCTCTGTCTCTCTCTCTCTCTCTCTGTGTGTGTGTGTGTGTGTGTGTGTGTGTGTGTGTGTGTGTGTGTGTGTGTGTGTGTGTGTGTGTGTGGTGTGTGTGTGCTTATGGTGAAGTGTGTTTATAGCACCCACTCTGGAATTTCTATGACGGAAATTGAAACGTTATGCCTTCAGAAGCGTCACCATGAGCAATGCTATTTATGAATTTTTTTTTTTGACAAATGTAGCAATTTCTATGATGTTCCTTATCCCTTCCTTCTAATACGTTTGTTGGTTGGTTGGTCGTTTGTTGGTTGGTTGGTGGGTAGGCGGGTGGGTGCGGTGGGTGGGTGGGTGGATGGTGGTTGGTTGGTTGGGTTGGTTGGTTAGTGGGTGGGTGGATGGTTTGGTTGGTTGGCTGGTTGGTCGGTTTGTTGGTTGGTTGGTGGGTGGTGTGGGTTGGTGGGTGCGTTGGTTGGTTGGTTGGTCGGTTTGTTGTTTGTTTGGTGGTGGGTGGGTGGGTGGGTGGGTGGTTGGTTGGTTGTTGGTTGGTTGGTCGGTGTATTGGTCCGTTGGTTCGTGGCTTTGGTTGGTTGGGTTGATTAGAGGGTGGGTGGGTTGGTTTGGTCGTCGGTCGTTTGGTTGGTTGTTTCGTGGGTGGGTTGTTGGTTGGTCGGTTGGTTGGTTGGTTGGCTGGTTGGTTGGTCGGTTGGTTGGTTGGTTGGTTGGTGTTGGTTGGTTGGTTTTGGTTGGTTGGCTGTTTGGTCGGGTTTGGTTGGGTTTGGTTGGATTTGGTTTCATGTGCACCCAAGAAAGTGATACAGCATAGCAAATACGAGACAGAAAGTAAGGTTAGGGTAGGTTGCAATCATGTTAAACATCCTGATGGGCAGACGGGGATACCAAACCCAACAGAGTGTGCGCAATAAGGTCAACCTTATTCTCTTTCCATACCCCAGAACAGTACTTTAATAAGACGATCGTTTGAGGGCACCAGTGGGACTGGAACCCACAATGTTTGCCTGCAAAATCGACACCCTACCACTAAGCACAACTGGCCATCCATCCAGGGTATAGGGAATAGTCTGAGAGTTGACACCGTATGAAGTGCAGTGTTTTGGAAGGCAACGAACTGCTTGATGTGACTGAATGAATCTCTGCGGCGTTCTGGCATGATCTTCTGCAGGATCCATCCCTTTCCAATTGACCTCTAGACTCTTCAATCCAAGCGAGGCCTGTGCCACTAGTATGGATCAGAGAAAGCTACCAATCGGGTAATAACTGTAAGAGAGGAGTAACCCCTACCGTATCACCTCTCTCTCTCTCTAGTTTGACATCCTTTCGCCGCCTCTCTCTCTCTCTCGACATCCTTTCGCCCCCCCCCCCCCCTCTCTCTCTCTCTACCTCCACACCCCTCCCCTGGCCATCTGTTCCTCAGCCTTTCTCTCTCTCTCCCCCTATTATCTATCTCTCTTTCCCTTCTGTCTGTTTATCCATCATTTCTCTATATGGATAAATCTCTCTCTCTCTCTCTCTCTCTCTCTCTCTCTCTCTCTCTCTCTCTCTCTCTCTCTCATCATCTTCATCCTAAGACACGAAATACCGCTTAGTCTTACATTCCCAGTTGTGTGTAATGTTAAGCTAGCTCCTAAAATATGTGAAAACTATATGAAGAGGAGAATCAGGGGATGGGTTGAGGTGATGGTAGGGTAGGGATAGGGTTGGGGCGAGAGAGGTAATGGATTGGGGGGGGGGGGGGGGGGCTGAGAGGGGGTGGAAGCAGAGGAGTGTTTGTTTGGTATGGTAGACTGCGTACGTCATGGTAGATGTCACCAATCACCGTGCGTTCAATTGTGCAAAAAAAAAAAAAAAAAAAATATATATATATATATATATATATATGAACAATTAAGTAGTGGGTGAAAACAAGTGCACGACCAACAATTCTGTACTTATTATGTAAAGACTTTACAAAGATTCGAACTTTTAGAAAAATAAAAATGGAAGATGAATAAAATGGGGAGAATATGTTATAAATATGAGGAACCTTTCACTAGCTGCCTGAGGCAACCATCGTAATTCCTCTCGAAGGCAGATCTATAAGTATTGCCTGCTCCGAGGCCTTTCGTCAGCTGGATCGGACTCATCAGGAGACACGGCTGATTGTGTCTCCGCCCTTGTCGTCGAATAGAGAGAGACACACCACAGTCCATAATTCTGTGGTATTCTCAGCACCAAGGATTCGAAAAGAATCCAACAGCATCCCCAAAGCAGCCAGCGAAGGTAGTAAGTGGAACAAAGCGAAAGTGTGGAGAGGAAAAACGTTGCTGAAAAACTAAAAACATTATGCAAATAGTATAAGATACAAGGGACAATCTTTGAGCCTATGCTTGAGGATCCATTCAAGAGAGATCAAAAGTTATGGAACAGTCTGAGTGGTCAGCTCTGTTGTTCAATAACCCAAGCATTGTCAGTGGGTACGAACCGTGCAGAACAACCTTTACTTGGATCTCCTAAGAGATGCGATCTCCCACTGATTGACTAAAACAATATAATGCTGAACATTAAGTAGTGGGGAAAAACAAGCGCAGGCTAACAATTCTTCAGTCATTATATAATGACTTGACAAGATTTGAACTTTTAGGGAAAAAAAATGGAAAATGAATGAAATGAGTAGAATATATTGTAAATAGGAAGAACCCTTCGCTAGCTATATATAGCTTCACTAGCTCTCTCTCTCTCTATATATAGAGAGAGAAAAAGAAAGAATTATAAACGAAGCTTACTCTTATGTCTCAGATATAGAAATAGGGGGGGGGGGGGGGGGGGGGTGTTGATAAGCCTTCATATCTGCAGTGGTAGATGATTCTGTCTAACTAGTACTTGAGTGGGTGAATGGGGTATAATAAATGCTTCTCAAAATGGAACCTTTAGTAAGTTTATAGTCTCCGAAGCGGGAGACAATCTCCAATGGGAGAAAGCTCACTAACATATAGCTTACTGACATATAATTCCTGGTCAAATACCGATATTTTCGAAATCTGATTGTTTCTCCTCAATGACCGCTGAAAGTGATAATTTGACTTCCTCTGCCTTTTCGGTTTTTAAGAAGAATGCTATACCAGAAAAAGGCTGGTGTGCAAAACCGTAGTATGTTTGTTGCGTTTTTCAAAAAAACTAA
>JADBJO010003351.1:143785-146285 GCA_016801955.1 Conus betulinus | reverse complement strand
GTGTGTGTGTGTGTGTGTGTGTGGTGTGTGTAATGCAAAGCATAAGTATGTCTTAGGTTTTTGTGCATGAAACAGACAAACAAAACACAAAAAAATCAGAAAAAGCAATCAAAAATCTCTGCAGCGTATCAAACTTACCTCACAAAAATAACACCAAAGGGTACTTTCTTCCAAAGAAGTATCAAAATATTTGTCACTAATCATGACTTATTTAGCATCTCTTGTATATTGTCCACCAATCCTAACCACTATCCAGACATGAAAGACAAAGCACGGAACGAACATCAAAGGACACATCCTTGTAAGTGACTGTCGATGTGACAAACGCAGAAATTAAAAAGGAGAGAAGTTGTAGAAAATGAAACAAATGACTGAAGTACAACTAAGCACCACAACTATTTGTTATAGAATGCACATCTAAAAGCTGAAGGTTTACCAATATGCCTTCCACATAGGTGAAAAAACAACATTTTAAACGTCACAATACAATGTTTCCCCAAATCGAATGTTAAAATGAGCTTCGAAGGAGAAAGTAATTTGGAGGCATTTCTAACCAAGTATATGGATTGTAAGCAAAACCAGATCAACAAAAGGATCACACAAAACAAGACTATGCCCATCCAGTATACCTCAAGGAATAAATCAAAACAGATCAGCAAGATCAAAAGCGGGGCGACTGATCCGTAATATTGAAAATGCCACACCCTTGGAACGGTTAAGTTAGAGCAGGAAATATTTCAATAGTTTTCTCAAATGCCCCAAGCATAAACTTGGGAATTCATTCATTCATTCATTCATTCTCTCTCTCTCTCTCTCTCTCTCTCTCTCTCTCTCTCTCTTCTCTCTCTCTCTCTTCCTCTCCTCTCTCTCTCTCTCTCTCTCTCTCTCTTCTCATCTCTCTTCATTCATTCATTCTCTCTCATTCTCTCTCTCTATTCTCTCTCTCTCTCTCTCTCCTCTCTCTCTCTCTCTCTCCTCTCTCTCTCTCTCCCTCCGTTAGTATCACTCACAGTAAAGAATGCCCAGTGTCGCTTACATATACGATTTCATCTTAAAAGGATTTTTTGAATTTACCCATATATTTCGGAATGGTGACATTGATTTTCAGTATCACTGCATAGGTATGGGTTCCAATTAAAAAAAAAAAAAAAGAAAGAGAAAACTCTCTCTCTCTCTCTCTCTCTCATCTCGAATCCTCTCTCTCCTCTCTCTCTCCTCTCTCACTCTCTCTCTCCTCTCCTCTCTCCTCTCTCTCTCCTCTCTCTCTCTCCTCTCTCTCTCTCTCTCTCTCTGTGTTTGTGCTCGAGACATGAATGTTGTGGCTATTACCAAAGACTGTGTGTGTGTTTGTTTGCGTGCGTGCGTGCGTGCGTGCGTGTGTGTGTGTGTGCGTGTGTGTGTGTGTGTGTGTGTGTGTGTGTGTGTGTGTGTGTGTGTGTGTGTGTGTGTGTGTGGTGTGCGTGTGCGTGCGTGCGTTTCGCGTGTGTGTGTTTTGTGTGTGTGGTGTGTGTGTGTGTGTTTGTGTGTGGGTGTGTGTGTGTGTGTGTGTGTTGTGTTTGTGTGTGTGTGTGTGTGTGTGTGTGTGTGTGTGTGTGCGTGCGTGCTTTGTATGTGGTGTGTGTGTGTGTGTGTGTGTGTGTGTGTGTGTTTTGTCTGTCTGTCTGTCTGTCTGTTCGTCTGTCTGTTTGTGCAGTGCAAATGCAAGAGAGTGTCTTAGTCTTCGTTTCTATACAAACATAATCTAATATAATAGAAAAATAATACGGCCTCTGAATGTTACAAAAATAACCTGACAACAACAGCAACAACGAAGAGCACTTTTCCTCCATAGACGTATTGAAATATTGATCAGTGCATGTGATCAAGGATGCATCTATTGTGCTTTCCACAAAATTTCTAATCACTATCTCAGCATGAAAATTACGGAACGGACGTCACAGAATACATTGCAAGTAACTGTCGATTAGACCAAACAAAAAAAGAAAAGTAAGCCAACAAACAAACTGAGAGTAGTTTGTAGATGTTAACATTACTTGAAATACAAAAAACACAACAGTTTTTTTCATCATAGAATACGACAAAACGAATTTGGGAAGACGTATATGTAAACCTTCACTTTTTCTAGCGAAGGTTTGACATATAAGTCTTCCAAAGACGTCACAGACAACACACCCACAGAGAATCGTGCCAAAGCCAAACAAAACAAAACCACAAAAAGACAATGCCCCCGAAGAAGACCCCAGGAATAACAGCCAAACAGATCAACATGATCAAAAGGGGCGCCACTGGTCCGTAATATGACAATCACTCTCATGGGACGGTGATTTAGGGTCAGGAAAATGTTTATGGGATGGCTCTAGAAAAACCCTGGGAATTGATCTCTCTCTCTCCTCTCCTCTCCGCTCATCTCTCTGCTCCCATCTCTGGTCCTCACTCGCTCTCCTCCTCTCTCTCTCTCTCTCTCATCTCTCTCTCCTCTCTGTAACTCACTTTTGCTGCC
>JADBJO010003351.1:140000-142364 GCA_016801955.1 Conus betulinus | reverse complement strand
GCCCTAACCCTTTCCATATCCCATCCTCTATCCATTCTCAGAGTTCCATACCCCACCCCCTTTCTCCTCCCTTATCATTCCCTTACCCCCCTCCTCCCAACAGCCCCTCCCCCTGCCCTCTTCCATCCTCTTCTAAATCTTTGCCTCCATGTAGTTGCTACATGGGCAAGAGACAGAGACAGCCTCGTCAAGTCCTTTTCTTCTTAATCCTTCCTTCCACACCTCTCTTTGTCTCTCTTTGTCTCTTTCTCTCTCTCTCTCTCTCTCTCTCTCTCTCTCGCTCTCTCTCTCTCTCTCTCCTCTCTCTCTCTCTCTCTCTGAAACGGGCAAATCGTTGCTGTCAATGCATGAAACTGATGCCAGAAAAACGTTCCAGGCATTGCCCTGAATTCTGTCAGGTCGGCCATCAGCCCTGATGATGATTGGAGAAGTTTACCAATGGAAACAAAAGACTGCCCATGATGGGAATGCAAAGGAATGTTGATGTATACCTTTGCTGATGATCCTTCCCTCAGGATTCTGTATGTTAGTACTATTCACTGAATGGTTTTAGACTGAGAGTTTTTGCAGTATAGTGAAGTGGTCCTTATATTCCATGATACTGATGTAGGATTGATATGAGACTGAAAAATGAAGAGTGCGTTTGATAGTGAGGAACGAGTATGATGTGTGTGGGTGTGTGTGTGTGTGTGTGTGTGTGTGTGTGCGTGCGTGCGTGCGGTGCGTTGCGTGCGTGCGCGTACGTGCGTGCATGCGTGCGTGCGTGCGTACGTGCGTGCGTGCGTGAGTGCGAGGTGGTTGCTTGTGTGTGTGTGGGTGTTGTGTGTGTTGTGGTGTGTGGGTGTGTGTGTGTGTATGTGCTGTGTGTGTTCCCCTGTGTTGTGTGTGTTACTGAGTGTGAGCGAGGAGAGACGAGTGAGAGAGAGGGAGAGAGAGAGAAGAGGGAGAGTTGTGTTTTGATGACCTGTGTGCGTGTGAGTGAGAAGATGAGAGAGAGAGCGAGGGAGAGCGCGGACGTGATGAAGAGACGGAGGGAGAGAGATGAGAGGGAGAGAAAGTAGCGGAGAGGAGAGCGGGTGTGTGGTGGTGTGTATGTGTGTGTGGTGTGTGTGTGGTGTGTGTGTTGTGATGTGTGGAGAGAGAAGAGGAGAGAGGACGATCGAGAGAGAGAGAGAGAGAGATCGGACTGTCTACTCAATCAGAGGATTTTTTTTGATGTTTGAGCACTAGCATTCAGGTATTAGCATCTCCCTCTGCAGAAAGCTCAACCTCACTGAAACCATTACCACCATCACAAATGACAAAGAACTACGCCGATCCTCTGAGCATCCCTGGAGGTATTGATTCATGCCCCCCCCCCCCCCACCCTACCATGACGCCTAACAAAGATAAATCGTGGCTAATGGTCTATTCGGCATTCAAGGGAGGTTTTTGTGCAGACTGTTCCCTGCTGTTAGGCTGCAAGCAGACCACAATGCTCAAGATTAGGCCCCGAGGAACACAGGAGAAAAAGGCCGACAAGAATTAAAAGCGGTGACAGCAATCTTTCATGTTTGACCGTTACTCCTTTGGGACAAACAAAATAATTCAACAGGGAAAACGTTTGGGTGGTGAGCCTAGTTCAGAAAAATTTAAGAGAATTATTTTCTTTCTCTCTCTCTCTCTCTCTCTCTCTCTCTCTCTCTCTCTCTCTCTCTCTCTCTCTCTCTCTCTCTCTCTCTCTCTCTCGGGGATGGAGAACGAAGAAAGAAAGATGCATGGGTTGTGGTGGTGGTGAGACAAAGGAGGTGAATATTATTACAGGAGAGAGAGAGAGGAGAGAGAGAGGGAGAGAGAGAGCCGAGGGGTGAGAGAGAGAGAGAGGAGGAGGGAGAGAGGAGAGAGAGAGAGAGAACACACTTGAGCGGACGCACGCACACACACACACACACACACACACACACCACACCACACACACACACACACACACACACACACACACACACACACACACACACTCACTCACTCACTCACTCACACATTCCCCTTACACCTTTGTTCCCCTCAAATAACTCCATGTATCTTTTTATCTCAGTCATGCCCCGTTGAGAGATAAGAGGGAACACAAATAGATGTGAGCACTCGCATCCAACCTATATGTGTGTAAGCAATCGCTTCACAAAATCTCCATGAAACGCCTCTACATAAAAAACGCAGGTGAATGTGAACACGTATCTCGAACAGAGCAAGATATACCCAGATGATGTAAGCACTTGCGTCTGAGGGGAAAAAACAGAAAGATACACGCTGTGAAAAGAAAAAAAAAAGGAAAGGAAAAAAAAAAGAGAACATTTAGTCAATTCATTCTGTCGTGTAAAGCTTAGA
>JADBJO010003351.1:70000-72500 GCA_016801955.1 Conus betulinus | reverse complement strand
AGGAGAAGACCAGAGCCAATCAGGTTGAACCTCCCCTCCCCACCTCCCCCCTCCCCAATGGTCAACAGGAACAAGGTGGGTTTTAAAAACTCAACCACAAGAGGGGTGAAGGCTCGGAATCTGAAATACAAAGTAGAAGCAAAGGTGTTACACTAAATCACCAATCCGAAAGCGGAAAAGAAATCATGTCCAGGTCAAGCGTATGTTCCAAAGATTCCTTAGAGATCGTAGTCAACAAGTAATGTGAGAGAGAAGCCACGGCACTCAGCAAAAAAGTGGCTTTCATAGAGTATGCCGAGATATACAGCAATACAGACATGACAGTAAGTAAAAAGGAGAATGCGTCAGAAAGCACTCAAACTATATTTTGTTAGACTAAGACCTCTCTCTCTCTCTCTCCTCTCTCTCTCTCTCTCTCTCTCTCTCTCTCTCTCTCTCTCTCTCTCTCTCTCCTTAATTACTTCTCTTTGTTGTTTTGACCAAAGACGCATTACGTTGCTTAGCATAGAATCCCTCCTTTCCGCTTGAGTCCGCATGAGTAAGAGTGCGCCACCCCGCACTTTGATAGTATATGGTTTACGCACATTTGCATGGGTAGCCGCTTATATACAGACACAAAGAGTGGCAAAGCGGAACCCCTTTATCTTATTGAACATCTGAGAGCCAAAAACACAACACGAAAGACAATACCTCTGGGTAGGTGGATTTGCACTCTACCACTACACCTCGCATCCTCCCCACTACCACCCCCACCCCACTCCCAACCACCATCCCCCACCAGGCAGTTTCCATATCCTCTGCCATATCCTCAGAACCTGCCAAAGGAAGTCTCAGTTCTTCAGCCTGCTGCCTGACAAATGCCAGAGACCGCGAGTCAATGCTGTAGAACAAGCCTGGACTTCATGTGCCCTGGTACCCTCTCTCGGAGGCAAGGGTTTCTGGCCAAAGACCTACGCCTGGTGAATAACCTATCTCAGCCAGGAGCTTAACATCTGGGGGTCTTACAGAGGCATCATGTCCGTCACGCCATACAGGCTCATGGAAAGGCTCTGACACTGCCCTCTGATGGAACACCCTCAGTGCTCTGACACTGTCCTCTGATGGAACACCCTCAGTGCTCTGACACTGTCCTCTGATGGAACACCCTCACACTGTCCTCTGACCCTCAGTGCTCTGACACTGTCCTCTGATGGAACACCCTCAGTGCTCTGACACTGTCCTCTGATGGAACACCCTCAGTGCTCTGACAGGACAGATAACCTGCTCCACCTTCAAACGCTGGGCCTGAGGCATTTTATTGGACAAATAAATATGAAGAGAGGGATTTGTAACATCCATCCATCCATCCATCCATCCATCAATCCATCCATGCATGCATGCATACATACACTCATACATATATAAGAGTAGACATAGAGATGCGCGCGCGCGCGCGCGCGCGCGCGCGCGTGTGTGTGTGTGTGTGTGTGTGTGTGTGTGTGTGTGTGTGTGTGTGTGTTTAGAAATAAATCATCTAATATTTGACAGTCATCATCATTGTCCAATCATCGTCATGAGCATCATCAAATCGTGATCGTCATAAAGCAAACGAGTGTGCTGTCACATGAACACTCAGGGTGTTAGGAACGCATTTTTTTTTCAACCCGTCTTCCTCAGCCTCTAAAAGCGAAATGGACCATGCGAGTAAAGATTGTTTTCTTGCTGGTGGGTCACAATTATGATATATCATTATCCTGGCTAATTCAAATTCATTTTTCGTTTCATTTTTCTTTTCGTTTCGATTTGTTTTTTCTCGGTTGTAGGCAACCTCATCAGAGACGTTCTTTCATACCCTTAACGCTCAGAGTCTACAGAAACCAGTCTCTACCACACTGCGAAAGAACAATCCACCAGACGAGACACTGCAATGCTGCTAGATCACTGATGCTCAGCAAAGCCTCTTCTATCCATTATACACAAGATACAGTTTATAAAAGCCCCTCACTAGCGGCCATAACTTCTTGGTTTGCAGAACCAGCGTGAGTCAATGTAACCCATCCGCCATGCAGTCACCCTAGGCACCCGACGACGATCCCAATAAAAACTGGCGAATTTGTCACTTTAAGTAGAGCGAGAGTACACACGCTTGACTGTAGCGTGACTCGACCAGTTAATCCGCTGCACAGAGTCTGGAATGCATTAGGGTCTAGAGTGAGCGTTGCCGGGCAAGCAAAACCTTTTAACTCAACTTCCGCCCCGACAGGGGAATTAACTCTGTTTGGGGATTCGTTGTGAAGGCTGGTTTCCGTTCGTGCGCTTTGATTTCAAAGTATTGTTTGGATGCAAGATTTGATTAGTTTGGCGGCTTGTTTTCATTGTTCTCTGTGAGAGAAATGAGAGTTGAAGACCGTGTCACACGTGCGCACACACGCACGCGCGCACACACACACACACACACACACACACACACACACACACACACACACACACACACACACACAAACACACGCGCGCGCGCGCG
>JADBJO010003351.1:55000-60000 GCA_016801955.1 Conus betulinus | reverse complement strand
TCCATCGTCCAGCTTTTTTTTTTTTTTAAATCCCTGGCCAGCGCCATGATAAATCCTGGCGAAAGGCTTGTCTGTGACCACCTCCCACAAAATGATACACAAGCATAACAAAAAATGTTAAGAAAGTTTCAAAGTACTTAGATGTACCTCTCGATAGAAAGAGAAGAGAAACACCTTTCTGCTGGACTACAGAGGATCTCTGTATGTTTAAAAAAAAAAAAAAAAAGAAAAGAAAAGAAAAAAAACGTTATGATGTTACGGTACTATCGTATAATACAAAGGAAAAAGTGTGTTAAGAATTGTCAGTCTGTCACATTTCTCATTCGATTTCTGCATAAGCAGTGAAAGTACTGAGTTTACATGGTTGCGCTACAAGTTGATGCTCAAAAGTTATTTTACCGCAAACTCATCCCGCCACTGTTTGTTGCCAGCAGTGTGACTTCGCCTGGTCTGGTTTATGTGTCATCTTACGGGAGGGTAGTCATATATACCCAGCCCGATATCCCTACTGTCATGATGCCTTCTGGAGCACCAGCTCAATGAAGTTAATAGATAAGGAAACTGCGGCGCCATTGAAAAAAAGGGCAAAATACAAATAAAACTCATAAACCAGGTGCAAGGTAACGCTTCTTTATTACACAATACGAAACTGACATTATCATTACGAAAACAAAGAAAGAAAAGAAAAGAAAAAGGCATGCTCTTAAGTAAGTATGTAATGGTGAGATACACGAATTAAGTTAAAAATTCGTACTTTAGAAAGAAAAGAAAAAATGTTACTCAAAAAGAAATTAAACATTGTATTTCATTTGCCTCTTCCTTATTACACACCATCATCATCATAGTCACAATGTTACTGACATCAACATAGCATATGCAAGGGCTTTTGAAAGCGAATTACAGTTCTTTATTTGCTTTACTGATCAGATCATTTTAAATGAAAGAAAACAATTCAAAATATTCAAAATACATAAATAAATAATAAATAAAATAAATAAATAAACAAGGAAGTAAATAGATAGACAGATAAATAAATAATAAATGAATAAATGAAAACTAAAAATGTAACGTCCTGCGCATATCACGATACAACAAGACTGTCCCCACACACTAGACCTAGTACCTATCTCCGCCTCCTCATCTCCATGCCCTCACAGAGGCATCATTCCCAGACCGCTCCCTCTGTCTTCGCTCTATACAGTCACACCCACATTTACCCCAGGCTGACACTACCCAGGGAACAATAAGGATCAAGCTGACATGGAGCAAGCCATCAGAGGAGACTTCGCACAGACGCTGAGTCACTTCGGTGGTGTTCAGAGGGGCCTGTTTTGATCAAAAAACATACAAGACACCAACTTCTAAGCCCCCCCCCCCCCCCCCCCCCCCTCCCCCTTCAAGCAAGTGTTTCGGCCATATCTCCTGACACTCTAGGGGGGTTGGGCCACATCCGGTTCATGACTCCGGATGTCCCTCTGCTCCCTACAGGGACACCTGATATTTGTAGGAAAGTAAGCCTTATGAAGTTCACTTTTGCTCTTCCTTGACCAGATCCAGCTTGAACACCTCTCTGCCGCTTCTGCCATTGCTTTCAGGGCTCTGGTCTTTTCCCTCCCTGCAACTGAGAGCTGTTTCATGAGGCTGTATGCAGACGTTCCTACAAACCCCCTAGCTCCAATTTCTGCAGCGGGGACTTTGACCTGATAGCCTTCTCTCCTCAGGCTGTTTGCCATCAGCATACTTTTCAGTCTTGTAGATTTGAGCTGCCTCCATTCTGTTTTCATATGGCACCGTGAGCTTGATCATGATCAGCTGCTTGGTTGACTGAGAGTGGACTACTATGTCTGGTCTCATGCCACTCTTGTTGATGATCTCTGGGTGACTCTTCCATTCTGGGAGGTCTGCAGTGTGCACTCCCAGTCATCTACCCCGTCCAGCAACTCTGCATGTTCCGAGTGGCACTGTTGTTCTTGGCCATGATGCGCTGCCTCCTGCCGTGAAGAATGTGCGGGGGTGATTTTGGAGTCCTGATTTTCCCTTTTGTGGTGTTGGTACTGGCCCAGACTGCTTGTACAATCTCTTTGAGCACTGGTTGTGCCTCCATGTGTACCTTCCGTGAGCCAGGGGGGCTACTCTACATTAGCTTAAGACGTGCTCCACTGTTTGTTTTTTCATGGTAGAGGGGACATGAAGGATCGTCTGTTTTTTCCCGACTTCACCAGGTGTGCATTTGAGGGCAGAAGATCATATGCAGATCTGAGAATGAAAGCTGATCATGAGAGGGGCCATGTGCCAAATGTCACTCCAAGTGAGACTTCTTTGGAGTGCATTCTCCCACGTTGTCCATTGCCCTTGCTGGCTCCACTGGACTGTTTTTGGAGTCTTTTTTTGGTCTTCTTCTTTTCCCATCTCCTGAATCATCATGTCTCTTTTGACTTTTCCTTTGGCCTTTGACCACCATTCAGTTTTGGTCACCCCCAATCCTTGTCTGTTGGTCTGTGTGTGTCCTGTTATTTCTCTGATCTTGAGACTTTCTTTTGCAGAATCCATCGCCTCTTTAACTTTCCATTTTCTGCCTGTCTTCAGCTGGGGCTTGATTGCTTCTACCACCTTGTCTCCTGAGTCCTCCAGCATGCTTTGAAGTCTGATCTTCCCTGCTTTGTATTTCCTCCAGGATGGATTTCAGTGGTAGCTTCAACTTTGCTTGGCGACAGTACAGCGCTATGTCAGTCAGACAGGGTGGGACACCAAGCCATTTCCTTGTGAACTTGTTGATTTTGGATTCCATTGCCTCCACTATGCTGGTGCAGATGTCGTATATCATCAGAGGCCATAGGAGCTTGGTATCAGCATGAACTGCAGACACCAGACCTTGTATTTGCCAGGGAGCCCACACTGGTCAATGATCTCCAAGCCTTCTTCCGACATCTGTTTGGTTTCTTTTGCTCTTTGTGTGTCTCTTTCAGCGTATCATCATACCATCTTCCAAGGCTCTCGACTGGCTCTTCTGTGACTGTTATAATGGCCTGGTTGGCAACACTGAAGACCACAGATTCGGCCACTTTTCCTTTCCTCAGTGAGACACTCCGTGATTTCTTTGGTTTGAACTTCATTCTGGATGGGATGAGGCAACTATGTCGTCCAGCCTCCCCCAGCACATGACGTGTCTCGTCTTCTCTGGATGAAATCACTGTAGTGTCATCCATGAAGGCCTTGACAGGGTCATATTGTATCCATCGCCAAGGTCTGTTTGTCTTGCGTTGCTTGTTGCTGCTTTCAAGATTACTTCCATTGCCAACACGAACAGTATTGGGGAAATTGCACAGCCCATTGCAATGCCCACTTCCAAGTTGATCCAATCTGTTGTGTACTGCTTGGTAGAGAACCGCATTGAGAAGCCATTGAAGTACTTCTTGAGCATGTCGCGGATATTCTTTGGCGCATGGTACATCTCAAGAGCCAACTGTATCATCTCATGGGTACAGACAGATCCATATGCGTTTGCCAGATCAAGCCACACTACATCCAGGTCTCTCTTTTTTTCTCTTTGGATTGCGTCCCAGATCATTGTGGCGTGTTCTACACAGCCAACCACGCCTGGATGCCACCTTTCTGGACTGACAAATCCAAGTACTTGTTTCCCATGAGGTGCTTGGTCAGCCTTGCTGCCATGACCGAGGAGAAGATTTTCCCTTCGACGTTCAGTAGTGATATTGGCCTGAACTGGCTGATGCCACTTGAGTTTTGCTCTTTGGGGATGCACACACACCATCTGCCGTCATCCACTGGCCACTGATCTTCTGGTTTCTCCAAGCTGATCGCAGCAGCCTGTGGAGCCACTCCAGCACCTTGGACATTTCTTATACGGCTGGTAAGGTATTCCGTTTGGCCCTGTGTGATGATTTGGCTCTGGCTTTGTCGACCACCTTCTTGATTTCCGCCAACGTTGGAGGCTTGTCATTGAACTGTTTCTCAAGGTTGGTTGGCCACACCAGACCTTGAATGTCGAGTGGTGCTTTGCTCTGTGAGTCAGAGTATGTTTTCCTCAGATGCTGCTCAAGAACTCCTTTGTCCACACTTAGGGTCCCAGATTTTGGCTGCTCAGAGTTCTGGCAAACTGGAAGGGGTCTCTGAAGAAGCGCTCTTCTTCTCTCTCCTCGTAGATTCCGCTTTGCTGAGGGCGCTGTGTTTTGCTTTCAGGTCTTTCCGGAGTTTTTCCAAGCCTTGTTTTTCAGCTGGCAGTGCGGTCTTCATTTGCTTCTTGAGGTTTTTCTTTTGGAATCTGATCTTGTCCATCTCTTCTTGGCGTCTGGATTTCTTTGGAGGTGTTTTCTCTTTGGTAGTTTTTGCTCCATATGCGTCTCTACATGTGGCATACACAATGTCCCCATATGTGGCTAGTTTGTGTTCCAGGGTGCTTTTCCCTATCTGTGCATCGAGTCTTTGGACGACTTTTGCATCCAGTTTCTCCCAATCTTCAGTCTCGTTTGCTCGTGGGAGGTTGAGTTTCAGGCGCCTGGCATCGAGGGCCAGTGCAAATTCCTAATCCGAACCAACAGCGTGGATGTCCTTGGCACTGTGGTTTAAATCCTGGCCTTGGTCTTCCGACGTCTTAGCTGCTGATGGAGTGCGCTGCTACTTATTCAGATGAGTCTTCACACATCCCATCTTTGTTCTGTGGATCTTCATGCCATGGGTGGTAGCGAAACGCTTTCACACACACACATGGATATCCATTTTGTCCATGTTCATAGTCCGTTTGGGATTTGCAGTCGTGATTGGTTGAGCACCGATGGATTCATCATTCTCTCCCCCTTTCGGTGAATCCTGGGAGCATCTTTTCCTTTTGTACTTAGTAGCCACATGCTGAAGGCAAAGTGTTATTTAAACATGAAGTCAGTGTAGAAAGGAAATCAAACATCAGATCGCCACGAGATCAGAGCATGAAAGGCCACAGAATCTGACCTTTACAGAAAAAAGGGGGAGAGGGGGGAATAACA
>JADBJO010003351.1:37500-50000 GCA_016801955.1 Conus betulinus | reverse complement strand
AGCGATCGGTGGCTGACAGAGAGAGAGAGAGAGAGAGAGAGAGAGAGAGAGAGAGAGAGAGAGAGAGAGAGAGAGAGAGAGAGAGAGCTATTTTGTGAAGAATGAAATAAAGCCCGCATTTGCTTCGAATTCTCTGTAAATGTCCATATCATGCCTGCAATCCCACAATACATGTTTCTGTACTATTTGAGTAAAAAAGATTGTGTTATATTATTCTAATATGAAAAGGCTAAGGTGTCACATACCATTGGAAAGATAGGTCCAAGCATTAGGAATAATAGGAACTGAAAAGAAAAAAAAAAATGCTCGTACGAAGCATACAGTATCACTGAAACGGGCCGACAATTCCAGACATACGGACGTCAACAGATGCGTCAGTCTCTCCCTTTAGTGTCTTTTTCATGTTGGCTAACATCACGTTTCATCCTGTAAATCTTCAAAGATTATTTCCAGCACCTTCGAAACAGCATCTTGTCGTTGAGACAGCAATATTCCCACGCCCGTTATTTCCGTTCATTAATATCTTCAGGGGAAATAACAGTAATGGTATAGAGACGCAAGTAGATGGCAGCAAAAAGTGGTTCCCTCCCTTTAACAATACAACGTGTGTGCGAGACACAAACACACATTGTGTAGAGAAAGAGAGAGAGGGGGGCGAGATAGGGAGGAGGATGGTTGTGGGTGAGAAGGGATGTAAAGTATATTTTGTTTCACAAAATCTCATCGTATTCTTGACTACTTTCCTGAGATTCCTTTGGTGATAGAGGGAACCTGCGGGGGGCCTGGCGATACTAAATTTTGCTTCACAAGTTGGTCCAAACTTTGACTGGAAGGACGACTGCTGTGAGATGGGTGAAGAAGCTCAAGACAAAAATCCTATCAAGAAAAAAAAAAATGAAAAAAAAAAAAACACACCCATGCCCCGTGTTTGACCTGCAACCCAAGGCTACAAATAGGTGAGTAAAGTGAACCAAGAGCTGGTCCTGTTGCTCCTATCAGTACGTTTATTCAAGAGAGAAGTGCAGTTCGTATACACTCATTTCAGCTGTTTTTTTAGTTTTGTCAAGAAGAAGCAACAGCAGCACTGCCAGCATGAATTAAACACAAATCATGATTTGTTTTATAACAGTATATTATACTGACAAAGACCCAAGGGGTATTTCATCATGGCTTTCGTGCAAACATGACTTCAGTCTTTTTTTACATGAACATTTGGGGATTGACATCAATGAAGACAACTTTCTCAAGTTGAGAATTCTACTTGTCATTTGGTGATCCCCTGCTTTTCAGAGTGTGTAATGGAGGCTCTCACTCAAGTCATGGAAAACACTGACCAACAAAGATTTATTTGATTGAAGAAGGCAAAAATGTTAAGACTGATAAACTGGGTAATCAGTTTACAAATTGATCGTTGTTAATTACAATTTGCACACTACACATGACTGTCCAGTTCTGAATTGAGGGTGGATGATAAGACTGATTCACAGATGAACTAAACACCATCAGCAGCAGGTTTGCACATACTGACTTACCCAATTCTGAATCACAGGCTGACAAGATACACAAACAAGCAGAACATTTTAACACCTATGCGCACCCCCCCCCACACACACACACACACACCCCCCCCCCCTTTTTTTTGTTTTCCTTAATATGTTTTTCATACTTAACTAGGGAATATTGATTTGCCTTAGCTTTCTGAAAAATTATATGCACGTCAAAGATTTTGACATGGGCATCAGTAACATCTCCCTATGATCATCACTTTCTGGTCCGCTGTTTGAACTTAAAACCAGCTCCATCTTCCAACCATGGCTTCCTCCCTACCCAAGTCATTTTCCAGTTTGTGTTCATCGGAATGCTTTACAAGAAATGTCTTCTCTGCACCAACATGCCACAGCTCAATTCAGCTGGTCCACCTGTCCATGTTGCATCTTCAAATTCTATACAATCATGTCTTTTCACACTAAAACAAAACAAACCAAAACTTAGCAGCCTCACCTGCACAAAGTGAAAGTGTGAGTTCTTGACTTTCATCTTTTGTTCAATTTGCTTTTAGAAGCAGACATGTTTTCATGACAGCATAAAGCACTCATCCGTCACATCATCTGCATCTGGATTCTTACACTTCAGAAGCCAGTCTGGTTACCTAGCAACATACGACATGTCTTCTGCTTAGTGACAGGTGCTCCATTCTGCCCGACCATGAAATCATTTTCTTCTGAGCTGGGATCTGCGCTTTCACATTTCATTATACAATCGTTTTTTCCCTACATCTATTCAGTATCTTCCCTTCAATTCTCAAGTCAGATTTCACATTTTCAGATCTTGATCAAAATCTCTTACCCATGCTTTTCATTTCATGACCCATGCTTTTTATTTTATCTACTTCAGCATAATTTTATGAACATTCAAGATTGACACAGTTTCATGAGAAAATGTGTATAGCACCTAACCAGGTGTAAGCAGCAGCATAGTACGATAGGAAAATTGAAGTATGCTGTACTAACACATTTTAGTCCACCAAATTTTGCATGTATTTATCTTTTTTGTTTTTGTTTGTTTTATACACACGTCTCTATGTGACGCAATATTATGACGCCATGTGATGCAACGCTACACTCAGTATTACACAAGTATCAATATGCATGTCTTATGTGCTCTTATTCTAAAAACATATCAATGTTTCAGGGACAAAAAATCTGCATCGTACCTGTGTTTATCTTATTCCATGGTAGCAACCTATGTGGCTCTTTTTATGCCTTGGGAATCAGAGAGAGAGAGAGAGAGAGAGAGAGAGAGAGAGAGAGTACTGTTCATAAATCAGCATTTTCAAGACAACTCTATTTTTACATGGTTTATTCCTGTAAGATTTTGCAAAAATACCTAAATAAATTAGGCACAATGTACAAATCCTTTTTGTTTCAAATTGCAAAACACAAATAGGCATTCAGTGTCACAACATTATGATTTAAAAAAAAAAAAAAAAAAAAAAAAAAAAAGCTCATTCCGTGAGAAATAAAAATTTGAAGCATATTCAATGATTATCAAAAAAAGAAAGGCAAGGTATATATCACTGACCTCAGCACAAAGACTTATACATATATAACCACGGACACACCATTATCAACTTGCATTGCCAATCATCCCACTTTTTCCTCAGACATATGCACAAGAGAGGGAAACAGTTGCTAAATAATCTTTCATAAATCAAAGGCAGCTGGGGTAGTACAGGTTAGGTACATCAAATATAATTTATTCAAAATGAATGGTACTCTGCATGGCATGTTCCATATACACCACATGAAAACATGACACAATGGTCCACAATTTAAGTTGATGTTCCATCAATTTATCAAGCAAAACAGTGAACCTTTTACGTTTCAAAAGTTAAGTTACTTCTGATACTACATATTTCACAAACAATCCTTTGATCCTCGCCATAATCCTGCCCATGGATAAGTTAGGAGACGTACTTATAATCCATAAGCCAGATGCTGTTACCTGTGACCAAAACTTTGCACATCAAATATGGATGAAGATCGTTTGCATAACCTAGATCAATTCTCCACTGTTATCACTGTCCACAATTCTCAAGTTGGATTCATGTTTGACAGTCTTGAAGAAGACGTTAACACTGCTTACAGTACTCTTTGTGCTATGCCATAAAAGCGAGTGCTTTTCCCTCATACCAAGGTCTTAAAAAGGCTGCATTTCTTGATAGATCACACTTACCACTAAAGATAAAAAAATGTACGCAAACTGTAATTACATTGTGGACCTTTCTTTTCTTTTTTTTACAGATGAAACTCTACATATCTACATATGTAATACACTGTCCAAATTTAAAAAGAAAAAAAAAAAAAGTATGCACAAAGAAACTCACATGTAACAAAAACATTTGAAATGTTGCTAGCAATGTCAATCAATCCAAACACCAAGAAACGGTTACACAACGATGAAAAAATCCTCAACTGGTAACCACAAACCCAGCAGATCTGGAAGTTGCCATTCTATTTTGATGACAGCCACACAAAAAAAAAAAAAAAAAAAAAAAAAAAAAAAAAAAAAAGGAAAAAAAGAACCATAAAATATACCCCCCCCCCACACACACACGCACACACTATATAAATATAAGATAACAGATTTAAAAAAAAAAAAAAAAAAAAAAAAAAAAAAACGAAAAAAAAAAAAAAGACGATAAACAGAAGATACAAAGATTCAGTCCAGCTCGCAGTCTTCTGTCACCAACGACTGGATTGTGGTCTGGACCCAAACAGGCACACAGAGCCATGGAGAACACAATCCAGACCCACCACACTTTGTTGAAGTCAGGAACACGTCCTAAGAGCCACACATCATACACTCCTCCTTGTTCTTCAGGGAGCACATGAGCACCGCCATGTTCTGATTGTCTATCTCCTCTTGCTCCTTCTGCCTGTCCTCCTCTCCTTTGCCTTGTTTCTCCCTATCTCCTGCGGGCTTCTGAAAAAACATACTACACAATGCACACTGTATCCACAAGTCTCACATGGTAACTAGCAAGGTGGATAAACACACAAACAATAAATAAATAAATACAGTGGTTATGCAAAACAGCAAATGATAAAAAATGTAAGCAGGTGTGTACCAGTAAGATTCTTAATACTGAATCAACTTTATGATCTTGCGTGCCAACTCCAATGCCACATTTTTTTCCCCCTGGTATTTATTAAAAAAAACACATATTTGTCACGACTTCAGTAATAATTAAAAGTTGGATCAATTGTAGGATCTAGTGTACCAACTGTTAAGTCAATGTTTCATTTCTGTGGCTCTTGATAGAGTTATGAATTCTACGCTCCAAAAAAAAAAAAAAAAAAAAAAAAAAAAAAAAAAAAAAAAAAAAAAAAAAAAAAAAAGACAGTGTGTTGTCACTGGTCTTCGTAGAGCCTGCTTCTAACAGAACAAATCTGATCACTGATTCTTAGTTGAAAAGGTAACTGATAATTCATAACGGCCAGAATGAAGAGAAGATGCGATCAACTATGAGCATTGACTCGGTAGCTCTTGCATAACTTGCTGGAAAGATCCTGACACATCTTTTGATCTGGATCTACACCACACCTGAAGTTCAGATGTTTTTACATACTCTTGTCAACAGGTGGATGAACACAGATGATGGATAACACAACCCCCCTTGACAGAGGTACTATTTACTTACTTGCTCCGGGGCACTTTGAATGGTCAGTTTCTCCGTTTCCTGTGTAGCCTGGGCCAGTTTCTGCTTGTCGATGGTGAACTGGATGGCACTGGCAGCCGCCTTGGTGCGGAGGTAGTACATGCCTGTCTTCAGACCCTGGTCAAAAACATTCAGCATCTCATTTCTTTTCCTGAAAGTTACTTTCTGTGTGTGTGTTTTTTTTCCTACTCTTACCCTGTTACTGAGTGTGCTATGAGTTCATATGTAAAGCCTGGAACCACCAACTTGAATTTCATCCACTTAGGTGATTATGTCTCAAATTATCTGACGACACTGTTGTGCATCGCTGGAGTCTTCTTGATGTCATGATATATAAAGAAACAAAGGCTGACAGTACAGTTCTGTAGTCTCAGACAAAAATGGGGACTCCACTGCATTACTTTTATCCTCCTCCACCAAGAAAGACTCAAGTTTTGATGTTAGTTCAACAATTTACTTGTCATGTTGTTGTTTACAGTACAAATTACATCAATTGTACAACACACAAAGTTCAAGGGGCAAGTATTTGGGAACACACCTGTATCTGTCCCTTGTGAAATTTGAAATCATGTAACTTCAGTATTGGTAAATGAAGTGATCAAATTAACGTCATCATCAATGCTCAGAAGACATTCGTGAATTTTTTCCAGCATGCACATATCATCAGTCAGAAGTCTTCTGATTTAGGAAATGTTCACAAGCCATCTTAAGTTCACTTCTTTTGATAAACTTGGTGCACTGATAGCAACATCGCAGTTAATACTGAAGTTACATAGCTTCTGGTAACAATCAAAATTCCGAAAGATGTTTATATATAAAGATTTGTAGCAGCTAGCCAGACTAAACTTCCACAATATCAAGCAATTTTGTGTTTCCTCTCACCGATTTCCAGGCGAAGAAATGCATGCTGGACAGCTTGCCGTAGTTTGGGCTGGGCGATGTGGACATTGAGAGACTGGCTCTGATCGATGAAGGCACCACGATCAGCAGCCATCTTGATGATCATTCGTTGGGAGACCTCCCAGGTTGTCTTATACAGAGCTTTCAGATCGTCTGGGATGCCTTTGATGTTCTGCAGATAAACGAAGACATTAAGTAGATATAAACCAACTCTTAACTTGCTGGGAAACAGGAAACAAACCACTCAAAAACTGAAGCCTCAGACCACGAAGTAGCTCATTAGATGTCATACATAAAACCAGGATCGAAAACCTGAAAATTTCAAGGACTAACAATGCTTTCTGTGGTAAGTAAAATTAATACAGATTGCAAGTTTTACAAATAAACACACATGGTTTAAACCATGTCACAAAGTAGTAAAAAAAATATTATTATCAAAGTAAACAATAGAGCCACTTGATCAAATCTGATGTTCAAATCAATTGCATCCTTTCAGATCAGGGCTCCAACTGAAGAAATGCAAAAATAACCAAAATTCTATGAAAATCCAACCAGCACTTTTCCATCCAATCACAACCACGGCCATTTGCTCATATAGATCTGTCGATTTGTTTCATTTTAGTTCAGTATTGCTAATGTGTTCAAGTGCGTCATTCTTTTTTTTTTTTCAGCTGGCAGACAAAAAAAGGCAACTGCCTGCTTTTGCAGAGTTTACGTGAGGTTTCATCACTTCCATGTCGTATGCTAATACACAAAACACTCGACAGTTCTCTGCATGTCATGCCTTGGTCACTTTTCCCATTTTCAAAAATGATCCTCTAAATACCACTTTATTCAACATATGGATTTTTTTTTTTTTTTTAAACTAAAATCAGGATTTCAGGAATTATTTCTATACCAGGGAAACTTGAAAAATTTGATAGGGTTGGCAACCATGCCACTCCACTTCCATAAAGAGAAAAAAAAATGCAGTGACCATTCAACTTTGATAAACAAGAGGAAAAAGCCCAGACAAGTACACCTAGCATACAAATTACCCAGCAGAATGAGCATACTATCTCTATGCTTTCAATTACAATTGCCAAAACAGAACAAATACAGAAGAATCTCAAGCAGATTTTTGCACTTCAATTTGCAGTCGGACTGCTCACTCATCTAAGATTGGAGAGTCTTTCAGAGCACTGCTGTATTTTGCAAGCTATGTTCCAAACAGTCATCACTGGAAACTAATGGTTTTCCCCTGAGAAAAATGATCTTTTAGCTAATGGCTTCCCATGAGAAAATGATCTTTTAGCTACCAGTCTGCCCCTATCTGCCCTACCTCCTAGTCCCATCAGGCTGGCAAGATAAAAATTCCATGAATTTTCCATGCAGTTTAGGTAAAGTTCCAACTGCAAAGTAACTGTTTTCACTCACAAAATATATTCTTGCAGTTACCCGTTTCAGCAACTCCTGCAATAGGTCATATGTTCACTTTCTTTTTCTTGTGCTGACAAACATGCATCCGCACCAGTCAGTTGTACTTTCTTGTAGACTAGTTCAATTCCTTGATTTTCCACAACTTAGCTCTTAATTCCGTGACTTTCCATGCCTGAAAAATTACTTTTTTTCAATTCCATGACTACTATTGAATTGACCCTGCATTATTAAAGTACAAAGAAAAAAAAAAAAAAAAGAAAGAAACAGAAGCCTCAGGAACAGACAGCTCAAAACAATGCATTCCCTTTGATACTCAAGCCTTCCCAAACAATGCATAACAGAAATGATGCATTACCTATGACAGATTTCAGTCAATGTCTATAATGTAGCCAACTGCATGGGTGACCATTCTAGGGCTGACCTTCAACAAGCGATTCTCTGGCCTGGATATTAAAGTCAACTAGGCAATACAACAATAAGACACTTCAGTTGATTCATCCTGATAACCCGATTTGTGTAAAAAAAAAACAATGACGGAGCACTGATAAAGATTGTGTCCGACACAAACACAGTCACCAACCTGGATAGATCCTCCCTCAGCTATGAGCAGGGTCTTCATGTTGTCGTTCCACAGACCCCGGTCCGTCAAGTCCTTCAGCAGGTGATGATTTACAACCTGTAAACATACATGTGAGACTCCTGAATGCAAACCACAACTACACCTGAAATCTTGGAAGGCACACCATGACTCCACCTGAAATCCTGAAAGGCACACCATGACTCCACCTGAAATCCTGGAAGGGCACACCATGACTCCACCTGAAATCCTGGAAGGCACACCATGACTCCACCTGAAATCCTGAAAGGCACACCATGACTCCACCTGAAATCCTGGAAGGCACACCATGACTCCACCTGAAATCCTGGAAGGCACACCATGACTCCACCTGAAATCCTGGAAGGCACACCATGACTCCACCTGAAATCCTGGAAGGCACACCATGACAATACCTGACATCCTGGAAGGCACACCATGACTCCACCTGAAATCCTGAAGGCACACCATGACTCCACCTGAAATCCTGGAAGGCACACCATGACTCCACCTGAAATCCTAGAAGGCACACCATGACTCCACCTGAAATCCTGGAAGGCACACCATGACTCCACCTGAAATCCTGGAAGGCACACCATGACTCCACCTGAAATCCTGGAAGGCACACCATGACTCCACCTGAAATCCTGGAAGGCACACTATGACAATACCTGAAAGGCACACCATGACAATACCTGAAATCCTGAAAGGCACACCATGACAATACCTGACATCCTGGAAGACACACCATGACAATACCTGACATCCTGGAAGACACACCATGACTCCACCTGAAATCCTGGAAGGCACACCATGACTCCACCTGAAATCCTGAAAGGCACACCATGACTCCACCTGAAATCCTGAAAGGCACACCATGACTCCACCTGAAATCCTGAAAGGCACACCATGACAATACCTGAAATCCTGAAAGGCACACCATGACAATACCTGAAAGACACACCATGACTCCGCCTGAAATCCTGAAAGACACACCATGACTCCGCCTGAAATCCTGAAAGACACACCATGACTCCGCCTGAAATCCTGGAAGACACACCATGACACCTGAAATCCTGGAAGGCACATCATGACAATACCCGAAATCCTGAAAGGCACACCATGACACCTGAACTCCTAGAATGCAAATAATGACTATACCTGAACTGCTAAACCATTTTCACTCATGTGCAATTACTTCAGTTGTACAGCACAGCCATCTGCACAGGACTTGTTCAGGGCTGTCGCCATATACAGGAAAGAAATTCGGTCTTGTCTGCACTACCTCCTTCCTCCCAAGAACACCCCTTTTTTTCCAGGTGACATATACCAACTTTTATAACATGACAACCAATGAAATCAGGCCATGCTCAGGTCCGAAGATTAAAAGTAAATAAAAGTAATGACAGACAAGTGTTGCGACAAAAACATAAAACACAAAAGTATGCATACACACAGTGCAGGGTATGTAGCATCCATTCTGGGGAGAACACAGTCCCAAGGAGAAAGACGGTGAACGCAGTACAGAAACACAAAACTGTGAAAGTAAGACCAAAGACACACTTACTAGGACACAATTTCCAGAAGGTAGAGATACACGTTGCACAAAAACAGTCTATAGTACACCCACAGAGAAAAACTGTATGCAAAGATGTAAGCAGTAATGCAGACTGAAATTTCTGGTTTTGATCATAACTGCCCAGCTGACCGCAGAACCCTTTCATGGCTTTCAAACAGGGTAAAAGGTCACATCACTGATAATCAAAAACAAACAAAAAAAAAACCCACCCACCTATCCTGAAAAACAAACAATAAAAGTTAATGAGATGATAGCTAGACTACCGCCATCTTAGACAACATTGGGCTGTACTGAAAGCACCAGGCATCTCAGGGGTCTGCAAGTGTGCAAATGTGATCAGTTTGTGTTTGTGCGATCAGTGGTGGTGTGTGTTCAGTTAATGGTTGTGAGCGATGTGTGTGCACGAGTAAGTATACTAATATAAAAAGTATATCAATGTGCAGATTACAGTAAAAAAGTAATAAATGTATACACGTGCCCTTAATCACTTACAATAATAATAAGGTAAGGTAAAGTAATGTTGCTTATAGCCCAGCCGACTGCAAAGGGCCATGTCAGGGTTGTCTCTGTGTTGAAGTCAACCCACAAGTCATTCTATCACACAACCCTTTCAAATACACCTTCTAAAAACACACCTGAAATTTTGTTAAAAATCTTCTACTGTAAAATCTCAGATCAGATGATAAATGTTAGTCTCCCTCAGAAACTCAAAGTTCACACTGGGAAGAAAACAACAAAAAGTCACAATGAAAATGTACTGATCAGAACACAGACACCTGCATTCTCACCTGGAATTCCCCTGACAGGACCCGCCTGGTGTAGATGTTGGAGGTGTAGGCTTCAATCGACTCGTTGTTGCCCAGGATCTGCGCAGTGGAAGCAGTTGGCATGGGGGCCACGAGCAGACTGTTCCTCACCCCAAACCTGGCACGGACAGGTTTCAACCCCATCAGTATACACCACATGAAGTGCCACTGTGTCACGATCACACAACACAAACCTGGCTATAACAATATCAGATTTAACAACCAACATTTACAGGTTTTAAAAAGAAATGGAATTAGTTCCACCAGACGATACAGACAACAAATAACAGGACAAAAGACAATGCATTTCGACCCCTTGGGTCTCCTTCAGGCAAAATGGGTGCTGGATGAAAACCATCCAACACCCATTTCGTGCTGAATATGAGAAGATAAGTGGCTGCTTGTTTTTTTTATTTTCTTTGTCCTGAATGTTGCGTGTTTTTGCCTGAAGAAGACCCAAGAGGTTGAAATGCATTATGTTTTGTCCTGTTTTCTGTTTGTATCGTCTGGAGGAACTAATACCATTTCTTTAAAAAAAAATTTCTCATTTTCTGCCCTTCGTTACCTTGTTTTAAAACCAACATTTTACAGTATTTCCATCCAAGGATTAGAGTGAATTTTAGAAATGCTGCTGTTCTTTAAAACAGCGTAATATCAGAGCCTATCTGCATGAAATCAGCTGCTGACGACATGAAGAAAACAGCTCTGTACAAGGCCCCGTCTGGAAGGGGCTCTGATGTCATGGCCCCCAGGGTTCATACTAATTCCAACATCAATGATTTTTTCAATAAACTGTTCATGGACCGCGGGTGGAAGGGGTACGGGGGGGGGGGGGGGGGGCTATTTGTTTTGTTTTCACCTGCCATCACACAGCAGAAGCTTGTTCTGTGTAGTAGTAACTAACTGAACTTACACTTACTACAGTAGAAATTGGTTCTTTCTGACAATTTACTTTCAAACCCGATTTATCCGCATATCATGGCAGCAACTCACACTCGCTTGCTCCTTTCTGCGATGTTTTAGGGCATGTTGTAAGAAACAGAAACAGCCTGACACGATTTTGAGCATGGAACTAAGCAGGAGTTGTCATTTGTGTATAAAAAAAAAACGGCAATACTCTATAGGTTTGACAAGATCATCAGGACAAAATTCCCTGATCAAAATCTGTCATTTGAAAAAAAAAAAAAAAAAAAAAAAAGGTTCAAGAAACTGAAACAAAATGCCCTAGGTGGAGATATCCCCATCTTCACAATGTTTCATAACTTACACGGTGGCATCACATGCATACAATCCCCATATAAGATATTCTTTACAGCATGGTCAGAATAAAACAGTTTCTTTCTTTTCCGTAAAGTCTCTGTTTCCAAACAAAATGCTTCCTTTTCCAGTCCTGATTCTTGTCTTGCAGACCTGTCTCTATGTGTGTGTGTGTGTGTGTCTTTTTTTTCATCATCATTTTCTTGCTCCTTCTCAGCAGACAAGCATGTTTAAGAAAAAATCTTTTGGACCTTGACGTCACAATGATTACAATCAACCATCAGACATTGCATTGTTTCCTTGGTTATTGACAACATCACAGACAACAAACAAATACTTGAAGATATCTTTAAAGATTTGGTTAATTCAATTCAAATGTATCTGTAAATCGCGTTTGCTTAACTCAGCAGACGTTTGCAGGAGCTCTTCTGGCTAAAGACAAATTTTGGTGACCATGCATCCATTAAAAAAAAAGACAAAAGCAAAAAAAAACCCCTGAGCAAAAATCAACAGCGCAAAAATGTGAGGGGTGACATCTCTGCGTGTGAAAAAACAAACAAGTTCATCATTTTCATCATCTACAGGAGCCATTTTACACAGTTTGACATGTTTCGCAAATGTCTGACACTCTGACAAAAATGGATTTCAAATTCCACTAAACTTGGCTTGTTTTCCATCCTCTATCCACAAACGTATCTCATGGCACAAAAAATTCATCATACA
>JADBJO010003351.1:12500-32500 GCA_016801955.1 Conus betulinus | reverse complement strand
GCCTTTGGGTACACATTCAGAGAAAAGTGGTTATTCACTTTTATCTTTACACAACAAAAAAGCAGAACTATTTTAAAGAGAAATTACAAGCTTTTAAACCCAGTGATAACAAACAAACTCTGTTGGCTGTGGGATCTGCAGCAATTTCACAGCCACTGGTGCAAAAAATGCTATTGTAAAAGAAGAGGTACAAATAGAAACAGGAGGATCATGGACCCACTCTCATATACGAGTCATAGCTACCAACCCTCTGGACTGAACTGGAAACCAGACACAGCCAGCTTGTGGGTGGCTTGAAAGGAGTAGATGAATGGCAGCGAGAGGGGTGTGAGTGATAATGGGTTCAGATTTGAACTGATATTCATCTTTAACATTAATGACTAAAACAGCATATGAACTAGACTAGACTAGATATCACAAAACCAGCAAACTCTCCAAACTTACCGTATAAAAGATAAGCTTGATGAAAAATCACCAGTTCTGTCTGTTTTAAAGATGGGTAATGTTACATACTCGGACAGAGAGAGTTAGGGGAGTAGCATGGTCAGGTGCTATAATTACATGCAGATGTTGGGAAATGTAAAGAACTTAACAGTCAATGACAGCTACACCTAAACAGGAACCCAGAGGATGATGAAGATACTAGAAAACCCATGAGATGTAGAGAGAGAGAGAGTTATGCTGCATTCCAGTGAATCAGTAAAGTTTACAGGCTGGAAAATAGAATTTAAAGATCTCTTTAATTAAATGCTGGGGTCCAGAGGCTGCCTATGCCCCAGTGGGTCCTTGGGCAACACCCTGGTAAGGGGCCAAAGGGGAGAAGCCCACCGGTCAAAATGGAATCTGATCAGTTTTGAAGACCCTTTCACGACAAATTACTTTGCAGAAGACAAAGAAACCAAAAGAATATAACTAATGACACACTCATAATTATGCACACACAGGTATGATATACTAACAAATACAAAGATGATTAGCCCACATAATACTGCTTTTGTATAAATGTCTAGGAACTTGAAAGTATGTGAAGATCTGGTCAATGTAGCAGAATAATCAAAAGAGCTTTTCAAAACAGACTTCCAGCTTACTCTGCAAGATTTGCCATTCCCTCCCCCTACCCTTGCAAATGCACTTCAACACAAGCCAGTCACAGTCACCTCCTCCACAGGGTAGTAGTTGATGTCAATGATTTTGTTGAGGTTTCGAACCATGACTTTGACCACTTCACGGAACTTCACAAAGTCAAACTTCCTCTTCTTCTCGTCCACATACATGTTGAGAGCAATGGAGGCTAGGTTGCACACAGCCACCTGTTGTTACACACAGCAAAGTTTGTTCATCAGTTTGCTGACTGGTCGTCCATTTGTGTGACACTCAAGTATCTTGCATGTAAACTACACACGTGACCTGCAAAAAAGCATAAGCGCACACACACAAGAAAATTTAGATACTTGTTAAGTACTTGTAAAATGGAGAACCAGCCAACAAAACAAGGTATGATGGAGGACCTGATGATTTGGTTGATGCCTGAGTAAGGCATGAAACACAGGACAGTTGAGTGTCAGACTGATTCTGTACTTTGGTATATGCATGCAAATCAATACATTTGTGAATAGCATGTGTGCATTTGTGAACATGCTGCTTGATTGTTAAAATGTCTTTGGTGTTTTACTTCCAATTTTTTGTGCTTGTGTACGATGTGAATGACAGGACGAGGATAACTGTTCAGAACACAATATTTCACACTTTCCTTTTGCATTTATTTTCAATATCTGCCTTTGTCATGACACCGTTTCTACACAAATAAAGTATCACTGCCTACACTGTATTATTAAAACTTCAGTATCATATCTTAATGTGTACAACAACATCATATAATAATACATAACGAAACCTTGCCAGAAAATGTGTTGCTGAAATGAGTGGTGTCTACCATCACTGGTATTTCAGAAGTCAGCAACCACATCAACGATTCCAGTGAGTTATGTCTTCATAGAATTTATGTCTATTACACAAGTATACGTAAAGACAAAAATAAAAGAGCTCTCATAATATAAATGGTTGTTGGGGAACATGGTGTTTGGGTGTTCAACAACTGTTGAGGCCAGCACCGATAAAAAAAAAAAAAGAACATACACCAAACTTGACACCTGCCTGCTCTCCTTCCATAACAACATTGGCACATGAAGATATTTAACCCCACACTTTACCTCGTCCTTACTGCTGTACTCCACGATCTCCGTGCACAGGTTACTGCACTTGATGGTGCCCAAGTTCTGCTGGTTGGACTTGCGATTACAGGCATCCTTGTATAGCATGTAGGGGGTCCCCGTTTCAGTCTGTGACTCAATGATAGAGTACCACAGTGTCTGGGCCTTGATAGTCTTGCGTCCCTTGCCTGCCTTCTCGTATCTGTCACACAGTCCACATCATTGCTCAGATTTCAACATTTCATGTACTTCAGGATCTCTTGATCTCTCTTTTTTCCCCCTTTTTTTTTTTGTGTGTGTGTGTGTGTGTGTGTGTGTGTGTGTGTGTGTGTGTGTGCGGTGAAGTCACTCAAAATAGAAATAATTTCATGATTAAAGTGCTTTTGATATAAGCAATTTGTCTTGTGCAGAATGTCAATTTGAGTGTCACTGCAAGTATAAGAATGAGAACAAAATCTGTTCAGAAGCAAACACTGGGTGCACATAAACACAAGTTTAAGAGTAAAATGTACATGTTATACATGAATATTACCAGTTAAAAGAGCGAGTCTCTGTGAGTGCCCACTTGACCTAGCATGAAGTTACTTGAAATACCAAAGCTCTTTGAGCACAGACACCTAGATAACAAACGGCATGAATTGTTGCATTTGAAAGTGCCAAAATTCCTTGCTATTCAGTGGCACACAGGGACTGAACTATACAGCTATTTAGGAAATACAACAGAGAAGCCTTAGGAACGATGAACCCTAGCCGTGAAACAGTATCCACAAGAACTTCACTCACTTGGTGTACAGCGCTTCAAACTCCTCGCCCCACACTTCGTGCAGTCCGGGACATTCATTAGGGCACATCAAGGTCCAGTCTCCGTTCTCCTCCACCCTCTTCATGAACAGGTCTGGGATCCACAGGGCGTAAAACAGGTCCCGAGCCCGCGTCTCCTCCTTCCCAGTGTTCTTCTTCAGGTCCAGGAAGTCAAAGATGTCCGCATGCCAGGGCTCCAGGTAGATGGCGAAGGCTCCAGGTCTCTGTACAATGTCCAGAAAAACTTAACCATTTCTCTAAGTGCATTTATAAGAGAAGAGAGCAACTGCTAATCATATCATGTATGCAAGTTCACTACAAAATTAAAGGCAATACTATGGAAGACATCTTAATTCTCTTACACAACCCTGCAACACCATTTTCACCGTAAGCTTGCAGAAACCAAAAACATTGACACAAATACCTAATCATTCATCTCTAAAACTCATTATTCTTATCTATACATGAATTGAAAAGCAGTCTTCTGCCCTGTGATTTAATAAGACAGATCATTGACGTAAACGGACAACTAGTCACAGTTCACCATCAGCAATTTTTTTTTCCTGGTCCAGAGTTTCAAACAACTTTAAGTCCTGCAATGACAACATAGCCATGCCTACCTTATTTCCACCCTGATCCACATAACGTGCTGTGTTGTTGTATACACGCAGCATAGGAATCAGCCCATTGGATACACCATTGGTCTGCAGACACAAATCAAAATAATCCATATATTATTCAGCTATGTAATTTTACCTGCCAAGTCCCTTTTTATGTTGCATTCACTGAAAACTAAATCTTCTAGACAATCAGATCCTCATGAAAATGGAACCCTGCTTGTGAAAAAAAGAGACTTTTTTCCAAGGATGAATTGCATCAATTCTTGTATAAAAATCTAGTAGTTGTTGATGTGTGTGTCCCTCTGCATGCTTATGTCGTTGTCCACTGTGATAAGACCCACAAGCTTAAAGCCAACCTGCCACACCTTGGTCACTTCATTTAACCGTTATCCAACTCCCAGCTTTTACAGCGATTCCTCCTGTAGCTACTCTCACTCACACAAGGAAATGTCAAAATAAAATCACTAAGGTGCTTAGCAGTTCACTGGAGGTTCTAGGGCAGGCAGAACAAGCAGGGCGAATCTGATGGAGGTGGAGTAAGATCAGTGGGTCAGATCTGCATACTTGGGTTTCCCTTGGCAACACATGCCCTCTAAGACTTTCCTTTGTAACATGCGCTATTTTTTCACAGCTGTGATGTCTGCACATTTTTAGTGAAAGCTTGTAATAAAGCTGTGCATGATCAGTCTGAAATCAAGTTGTCACAAGTATGCAGCAGGAAAGGGAGTGTAAACAGAGATCATCTGAAGAGCATAGTAGGAAGCCACGTACTCTGAGACTCTTATATGATCAGAGAAAATTTCCATTGTGGTCCGAGACAGGTATGTTCACCCCAAAAACTTTCCGTCAGGAACAGATGATGTAAAAATCAGGAATAATAAACGCAACTTCCTAACTGGTGTCACCATGTCCGGTTTTTGAATCCTTTGGGAACAAAAAAAATGCATCCAGTTGTTTGTTCATTTTTGTTTTTTTCCCAGCTACAAGCAATCCCCAGCTACAGTGGTCACTGAACGTTTTTCAGCAAGAAATAAGGCTATTTCTCAGAAAGCTCTCTACGGGATGATTCTCAGCTGCATGGCCAGTCTTCCTGAGATTTTGAGCCTCTTGCACACTCAAACAACTGTGCTCTGGATAGAAATCCACAGGGGTTGAATAGTCCCACAGATATCATGCAACTAATGGGGTCCAAACTCGCCATTGTCCATGCTAAAACCTGCGACATTCCCACATCTCAATGGTTGTGAATCAGCTACTTAGTTGTTTCTAAATACCCACAACTACACTTCTTCCTATTCCAACAAAATGAAAAAAAAGTTTCTTACTCATCAATTTCTAATCAATCATCAAACTCATCTGCACATAAATCTGACAAATACAGAAAATACCCTTGGCAGCGTCAACAGAAAATGGTGGACAATGTCGACAGTTTTAATCAAAAGAAATGAAAAACATGACCACTCTCTCTAAATCTCCACTCTTTAAATAACAAGAAAAAAATACATAAAAACAGACAAAAAAACCCACCTCTATTTAAAATCAAAACCATGACTTCTAGAATAAATTAGAATGCCAGAAGATGTTAAAAAAACAGCAAACAATATTATAACAATTAAATCTTCATATTATAAAACATGAATGGCTGAACCATTCTTTTCGTTCCTTATTCAATCATGAATGGCACAAATCACACAGGACACACACGCAATCATCATTACCCAGCAATGTAGCTGGACAGTGGACATTCAGGCCAATGCCCCCAGCACTTTTGGACACAAGGGCACACTGCTTGAGGGTGTCGTAAATTCCTTCAATGCTGTCAGAGTGCATGGTCAGCAGGAAACAGCTGGAACCAATAGACAACAAATCTGTGTCAAAGCAGAACGAGCATGACATGAATGCTGCTACTTTCATATCACACACACACACACACAGGCACACACACACACATTATATATATATATATATATATAAAAAACAGCTTCATGTCAAATCCACACATGTCGAAGAAATGAACACATCAAGAAACAAAATTTCTTGGACTGGACCAGATGATTTCTTTAAATGCCCAGACATTTAAAAGAAAAAAACACACAAACAAAAATGGCAAACACTGGTAAACAGGATGATCCCAAACTAAAAAGAAATAAGAGGAGAGGAAGAGTTCTTGGCACTGTGTAATGAAGTGGCAAAGACATAAGCATATGTCTGCAAAGTACACAGCGCTCCTTTACGGGGCCCCATGGCATACCATCCAATCCCCTTGGAAATGTTTCAAAATCTACGCTAAAATCTGCTCAATCTAATGCATTCTGGGCATATTTTTGAGAGCTTCAGAGAAAGAGAGTGCATTTGCAAGCATAACACACATCCAGTGGCACACATACCCACAATGACATAGACACATACTCCCTCACACAAACACACACCGAGACCCAAATCATCAATATGCTTTGTGTGCAAAGGAATTGTTCCCGCATCTTTTTCTTGCTGCAGTCTGATGGTACAATGACTCTCGAAAGTCACACAAACCCTTTGACTCACATTTCATGCCCCACAGGCACAGCGCACACACTGCTTCCCAGCATTGTAGTATTTCTCACATACTTCCCCTCCTTCATGCCTGCTTTGATGCCACCCCATTTGAAAAAAAAATAATAATACATAAAGTCATTGAAATTCGCTCCTCTATTCATGGTCAATCAGCTGCTCCATCTTTTTTTGTAAAACATGCTTCACAAATAGGTCATCTGCCTTTCTCATGCTGCTGCGAACAGCAAAGAATCATTCACAAAAAGGAATTCACACAGGATATGCTCAGCTTATTTTCTACTTTTTTTTTTTTTTTTTTTTTAATTTTCAACCATTTTAAGGCACTAAGAAGGGTAGCATACTTGGCAGCTTATATAAGTATTAAGCATTTGATACAGATTCAAGGGCAATGCATTTATCAAGATTTTGAACTAACCAGAGACACTAAATTTAGGAATGGGATTTTCCACATTACTGCCAAACACTTTCTATTTAACATGAGAAACAGTATTTGGAAAACCCTGCATGTGTACTGGTTGTACACCCACCATTCCACATGCCCCATGACCTTGCTTCCACAACTACTGATCTAGCTCATTACCCCATTATCTCACCTTGAGAGTTGTGGACGACAGGTTCCAGCATTAAACAGGGTTGGAGAGGCATGTGTGAACCACTTTCCAGACATCAAGTTGTAGGTCTGAAAATGACATTTCACATCCGCTTTGTAACACAGAATATGTCATCAAGCAACCCTTGTGGACCACACAGCTGGAATTTCACATGCCTTTCAGCTTTTGACAAAATATTACACAGTTGTTGCATGAAAACAATGCAGATACTGTACAACCTGATTCGTTTCACAGTGCACAAAGTATCACAATTTGATGTTCAGTTATCAAATTGTTTTCAAATTAAGGGTTTTGTGTGTAAATAAACAATCCTTCCATAACAATGTGCAAAGATTCAAGCTCTTATTCTATTCCTAAATCCTGTTTACTAACAAAATACTGTTCATTCTGAAATTGAAATTCACATATTCTAGTTGCTAGACTTTATTTGTGGCACTGCCACACGTTTAGGCCAACAAGTACAGGCTGTAGATGCATTTTCTTTTCTTCTATCTTGTTGCGTCTTCATTCATCTCCCATTAAGAGTTGACAACAATGAGTAATTTTCTTTACATAGCAAGTAGATAAAGTGTAACATCTCAACAACAACTTCCACAGATTTGGACTTTCAATCTGGTGCTTCGATTTGTATGTATGGTTTAACTTGCTTTCAGTCCTAATGTGGTCCCCATAGAAGCTGGGCTCTTACAACTTGAGTTGAACACTTTCCACCTTCTGTTGTATCAATCCTTTGGCTCTCCCAAACAGCATCTTGAACACCAGCAATAAGTACTGTTCATTTGTCTTGTTCCACTATCCCGGTTTCAGCATTCACACACATGCATTACCCTTCAGCTTTAATTTCAGCTCTCTCCTTTGGGATTCAACAGACCTCAATTTTGCACTTTACTGTCTAAAAGAATACCTTTTCTGCATTATGGCTGAATGGACGCCTATTGCCAATCAATTTCTCAACAGATCCCAATGCAAAGACATTAGCTAACATTCAAAACAATGCTAGGAGGAGAATACAAAAATGTTACTGTTGACGGTCAATCTGATGCTGACCTCTATGACGGCAGGGAGGTCTTCTCCATGGATACCAACAGCCACTCTCATCAACATGTGCTGAGGACGCTCCGCCACTGAGGACAAAGATCATGACCAGACAACTTGAAAACAAACTTCTTCATAACAAATCACAAAAATCCTTACAAAAACAAAACAAATAATGAAATAAATGAATAAAGCAAAAATCTTCAAACTGCCCTTAACCAAACATCCAAAAAAAAAAAAAAAAAAAAAAAAAGATCCACGGAAAAAATAGTACCTGCACATCAACCAGCAAGTTTCCATTTTCATGTCACTCAAAAATGAACAGTGCTATTAATTCACCTTTTGTACAACCCCCCTATTCTTCTGTGGGTTTTTATCACTCCCTGAACAGCACAAAACGGTAAGTTAGGTCCGTTTTGTTATTTGGGGGAAGAAGATCTATTCTAGGGTGCAAGAGTAGAAGGTGAGCACAGAGAAAGGAAAAGCATCTTAACTGGTAAACAGTGAATGCAAATTCCTATCTGAGCAGTTGAAATTTCAATCCTATGCTCTATTTAACAAAATCTTGTTACCTCTGTTACATTACAGCATTCTTCACAATACAAAAGCATCAAAGCCAAGTTACCTTTGCCATCAATTTTCAAAAGGTAGGATCTTTCCAGCGTCTGAAATCAAATGTTCATCCATGCATGAAATTCTGTATACATGAAGACAGCTGCTACACTGAAAACCGTGATCTCAAAACTTCATCAGGATAACAACAATAAAGAAAATATTTTGAACGTTTCTCATATCACATGCAATGTTGCGTTTCCCTTATCATAACATAGGGAAAAAATACTATTCTGATTATTCATAAAAAGTCACCACAAAACACCATTCAACAGTAACATTAACACTGACCCAAAAAACCAATTATTGACTGTCCTGTTGTTTATCTTTCAGAAAAATACATTCTAATACATGTGTAACAAAACAATAGTGTCAAGTAAGATGCTATAAAACTTCTGAGAATGTCACATTTATCTATGGTCCAATGGCCAGCATATAAATACATCTTGCTAACAGTAAAAAAAAAAAAAAAATCACTCACTCTTTTCAGTTTCTGTGATATCAAAACCGATGTACAGAGAAAGAGATGAGGGATGACATATTGCCAAGTGAACCAGCTAGAGCTTTGCCGTACACAACCCTTTGCACCTGCCTACAACCACTTGAGATGGAGAAAACTGGTACAGTATTTATTACACACCTGCAATTTTTCTTTGTGTACCATTTAAACCATCTTACTTCATTGATGGTAACTAAAGAAATAACTTGAAAACAAACTTACACACATACACATGCTCACACTACACACAAAGGGAGGACTGACATACCTTGAATCCAAAATAATTGTAGCTGTAATCTCTGTCGTACACATGGGACGAGTTCAATCTCTGGAAAACAGCACAAAAAATGAAGAAAAAAAATTATCTAAATCAAACTGAAGCATTAAATGTGGGCAAAAATGATTGAAGTAAGATATAATGAAAGAAATAAATAACAGCAAGAGCAAACACTTGTAAGTAAAACAGTGATCACAAATACAGCAGAGAAGACAGAAAAGAGAAACACGGCTCAGCCTGCACCCAGGGACAGTAATTTGAGATAGAATAACTCAGTCGAATCCTTACCGCTTCATGTTTCATGATGATGTCATAGGTTTTCTTTTTGAGATCATGGGCGAATGATCACCAGTTTTCGGGTTGATCCAGTTATAGAGGTCAGTCATAACATCTGTAACATGAAAATTAAAAAATTGTAATTTCAAATCTTTGCTAAGTCATTACTATCTTGATGGAAGAATTGTTAACCTGCACTTGTTTTCCCCCCCCTACTTAATTGTTCAGCATTATAAAAATGAAAAAAAGTAATTTATTCCAGCTACAGATTAGTGCAATAGGGAATGCACTTTTTTGCTATACAAGCAAGAAAGAAAAAAAAAAAACTGCAAATTTCAAATTTATTAGGAAAAATAAATATTTTAAAAAAGAGAGAAGTAAAAACTAATGGGTAAAGGGAAGTTTCTCAGTATTTCAAGAGACTGTGTTTTTGTCAAGAAAGATTACAAACACTGAAGTAATGGAACTCGAGGATTGGTGCATGAATTGAAATGAAGTTAACATTTTAAAATCTGCTTTCTTGGGTGAGACAATGACATTACATTCAAAATCAATGCACAAATGTTAAAAAAAAATGTCTTAAAAAACCTTACCAAAATTGCAAGCAATCTTTGGTTTAGGTTCTGGTTATGTTCAAAAGCTTTCCGATTATTTCTATTTTTCACAAGCAATTAGAAGTTTCACTAATACACACACAGATTATCTAATTATTATTTCATCCCATCCACCAATACTAAGTAATAAAACTTCACAGTTCAAAACTGACAATCACAGGTGACTCAATTTTAATCCCCATATGGCAGTGTCGACAACAGCTTGCACTATGGAGACAGGACTTGTTAAGGTGCCTAACAACACATACTTCCTTGGTAAATTTACTCTCATCTAATGACATCCTGTGTACACACACTTTATGTCTTGTCACTGATATCACTATCAGAGATGGATGAACAACAGTTTCTGGTGAAATCGCTTGAATCAACAGCATGGAGGGAAAAAGATTGGCTGCCTGATTTTCACAAACTTGTTTTTCTGTATAACTGGTCAATCAAGACAGCGGTCATAACAGAATTGCAGCAATTATGAACTAGCATTCCTAATATATGCTTATACAGGTATGATTTTTACTTACAGACTTGAATTTATTTCTAAATCATTTTCAACTTTTTCATATGTAATTATCTTGGGAGATGGACTTCAAGAAAAGAAGAAAGGAAAGAAAGAGAGGGATGAAAACACTTAACTTCACAAAGCTATTGAAAAAAAAAAAAAAAAAAAAAAAAAAAAAAAGAAAATCAAAAGCAACCTTGTTCATAACCAGATCAGACACACAGCCAGACTGATCTAATGGTTGCACACTCAGTAAGAGAATCCAAGATACCTGCTGTCTTCACAGTTCAGGTACATTTGCAGACGTTTAATGAATGACACACTGAGGGTGGAAGCAAAACAGCCACATCATCCCCTTTCCATCCATGATTCTGAACTAACTATCTCCAAGTGTGCACACAAAAATTCAGATCTATATTCAAACACACTGGCAGCCTCCACGACACACAGTTCGTACTGACCGCTGAACACTTTCTTGGTTTCCCTTGTGAAGGTTGGACACAGCGATTCGAGCAGCGAGAACAGCATAGTCAGGGTGTTTGGTGGTCATAGTGGCGGCAGTTTCAGCGGCAAGATTATCCAACTCCACAGTTGTGACACCCGGATACAGGCCATTGATCACCTTCAGCGTGATGGCAGGCTGCAGAGAACAAGGCCAACGTTAATACAACTGGAAGTTTTTGTTGAAGTGTCATGTTACAGTTTTCTGACAAGGAACACGGCAATAATACCAATACCAATATATCAAATCTATCTCCGAATCATCCCCAGAACAGTCATTACAAAGGAATACACTTAAAACATATGACTGTTGTCTCCACATGCCTGGGTTCTAGCCAAAAATAACAAAAAATAAAAAAAAAACGACGACATGAAATGAAACACACACATTTATCAGATCTTTTCCAGATCCTGTCGTTTTACAAGACCATATTATGCAAACAACCCATCCATGAGCTAATGACCTGCTCTACAAAAATAAAGCAAGTGCTAACACACACACACACACACACACACACACACACACACACAAATGAGACATATATAATTTAAGCACATACTTTAGAGGGCAGATCCTCCGCTTCTCTTGCAGCCCCTGAACTGAACTATCTTCAGCATAGTTTTCAAAACCTTCATAGCAAGATATTTTCTCTTAAAAAAAGAGATGTCAGTCTATGAATGACAGATTCTGGGAATTTTAAACAGAACTGACTTTTCCAGCCCTGGAAATGAGTTTTCTATTACTTTTCCAGGACTGTCAGAACCCCGAAATGCAGATCAGTAGTGTGCATATTCATACAAATCTCACTGAACATTTTTCTTTTTCTAAATGAATTTGTAAGGAACAGTTTTTATATAATGGTTGAAGTCAAAGAAATGAGAATTCTGTTGTCTATGAGCATACATACAACAGAATGACTTCCTTAAAACAAGCAACTTTGTGTGTGTGTGTGTGTGTGTGTGTGTGTGTGTGTGTGTGTGTGTGTGTGTGTGTGTGTGTGTGTATGCACGTGCGTGCTTGCGTGTGTGTGCATGTATGTGTTTGCTGACATACTGGCAAGCCCCTAAAGAAAAATCATGTCTACTGTTCGGTCACCATTCTTGCGGAGACACTGCCATCAGTAATAGTACAAAATGTACAATTTAAATGTATTATGTATGTATAATTACTCAGTACTCAAATAATTCTATTATTTTCTCTCTTGGCATCCGACTTTTTTTTTTTTTTTTTTTAAAAGACTAATACACATAGTTAAAAAATTGATGACATTTGGCAGAAGTAGTACTAGTAGTAAAGAAGCAGAAGTTTGGCACAAGAAGTAGTAAAGATGCTTGCTATTTATAATTATGTACCATAACACCGAGTTCTCGAAATCTGGCCAACGATACAGTCTGCAGGTATCTTATTTGCTATGTATAAATCTTGTAGCATAAAAGCGACTTCTCAAAATCTAGCAACCTATACAGTCTGCGGATATATCCTGCTGCTAACATTTATTTTACAGAAGCAAGCCAGCATTTGAAAACTGTTTCAGATCAATAGTAATTCTTTTCCATTTTACTGAGTTAGTTAAGAACAACAGCAAACAAGACTAATCACATTTCTTATTTCTTCAAGTACTCAAACAAAAATCATCTTTTCAGTATTTTCTACCACATTACTTTCATCCTTTTCAGTTTTTGTTTGTCTTTAATCTTACTAAATGTAATACATGTTCCACCTAACAACTTTTCTTTTTTCTAATTCAGAAATGTCTTAAATAGGTTAGATTTAACAAGACTGGTTTACACACTGGCTGAACGAATTCTTTGTGAAGTCCATAGCACAGCTTTTCAATCCTGGATGTGATCTTGTCAAAGTGCACTTCCTCATGACGGCCATCTGAAACACAGAAAGCAAAGATTTCACACGAGAAGTAAAATCCACTGTCAGCCAGTCACATAAAAAAAAAAAAAAAAAAAAAAACCAACCAACCAAGCTTGATGCAACTTACAATAGGAACGTCAACTGTACCCACCTGAAATTTAAAAAAACAAAACAAAAAAACAAACAAAAAAAAAATGAACTTTGCATAATCCCATATTTATCCTCATGAATATTGTCAAGACAAAATCCATAATATACAGATAGTCAACAGTTCTCAAAAGAGTCCAGGTCAGCCAGTGTCACAGGTCGCAAGGTCGAGTCAACATGAAATGTTCAATAAATCAATGCTAGTGTAAAGCTTGAAATAATACATTAAAAATTACCTGCATTATAGGGCTGTTGTCCAAAAGTTGCTGGAAACTAGCCTTGTGAGGCTGAATATCAGCCATGCCCGACTGCCCCAGAAAGTGCACTGTTGTGCCATGCAACTTGAAGTTCATGCTAAACTTGTCCGACCAGGCCACTGAAAGTGCTGACACATCTCCCCCTACCCCTCCTCCAATAACACCAAAAATATTTTCCTGGTTCCTTTGCATGTGTGCGCGTGTATGTGTGTGTGTGTGTGTGTGTGTGTGTGTGTGTGTGTGTGTGTGTGTGTGTGTGTGTGTGTCTGTGTGTGTGCATCTGTAGTGAAAAAATTCTGAAATCTGTGCAAAACTCATCTAGACAAGCATTTTTTCTCATTAATGACTCGCCCTTCTTGGTATCATCAGTGACTTTAACTTTCCACAAGTAGACTGGACAACAGGCTGCTCAAACAAAGACAATGATTTTGCTAAAGCTGTTGCAGCGTCAGGACACATTTCATTTTATTAAATAATCAGAAGGGCATATGCCTATGCAAAAGGCATAGGCCTGTGCACAATCCTGACTTCATGCTTGGAAGCACTGACGATTTAATATCAGATATATAACAACACAGTCCTAGAATGAAACAGAAAGCTCATATATATTTTACATAATTTTAGCAACTTTAATATCAGAGAAACGATCTCAGCCAGGTGTACTAGAGCCATGCGCAAAACAATATCAGAGGAAGCATATTGGTTATATCAGAGAAAAAAAATTTTACTAACCAGCGTAAGCAATATTCTTCTTCCGCCCAGAAAAAACTGGGTGGTATTACTAAAGGAAGGTCAAAGTGGGTAAATAAATCATTAAAAAATCTCTATATATATATATATATATATATATATATATATATATTATATATACACACACATATATATATGTATATACATACATACACACACACACGCACACAGCGTGAGTGAGTGCGCATGTGTGCTTTTGTGTGTGCGTGCGTGTGTGTGTGTGTGTGCGTGTGTCTAAAACATATTCATTAACCACCCCAAATGTAAACTTCTAACATAAAATCACATTACAACAGTTCAAACTCAAATTCAACACATGAAACGGCAAAGTATGAACATGAAAGGAGCTCTAAAATGTCACATATATTCCAAGTGTTTTGAAAGCAAGCTGCAGTGAAATGAACCAAAAGCGCATGCCTTTTCCAGGAAAAGGGAACTTTTTCATTCTAGAAAGTTTGGACAATGTCCTAGCATTCATGTGAAACCTGCTTCAAGGTCTCTTACTGAACAGAAGTGTGCCATTTTCAAGGTATAGGCTGCTAAAATAATTGAAAATCTTAAACCCTGGCAATGCTGGTGGACTAGATATTTCCGTAAGGATGTTGAAAGAGGCTCATGAAAAACTAGTTGTTCCACTATGCCTGCTATTAAATTTTTCATGTTAGAAATGAACCTTTTGACACACCGTGACTGAAAGAAAAAGAAAGAGCGTAAGCCATTTTTTAAAAAAAGGTAACCAAGCTTCAGCCGGAAATTACAGACCAACAAAGTCTAATATGTTTTTTCTCATTATGTGGAATGTTGAGTTTTTTGTAAGAGATGCTACTGCAAACGAGTATGACTGAAAACAACCAATTTTTCTCAGCGCCAACATGATTTTACACCTGGACATTCTTGCACAACAATTTAAGGGCAAAACAGGCGAGTAACAACTACACAAATCTTGGGCGACACTTGCCAGACTGAATAGTCTGAAGTAGGATACTCCAACACAAGACAGCAATACTAGTGATGCTATTCAAGATCATAAACAGCCTGGTCTACATCAAGCCTCAGCAGTTCATTTCTTCAGTTCCTGTAGATACAACTTGCTCAAATCATGCTAAACATCATCAAAAGAATATGTTGGTAACAAATTCAGTATTCTTATTCCTGAGTCAAATGAACTTGGAAGTCCTTCCAGCTATTGTTGCAGAGGCCTCCAGCTTGGCACTCAACAAGAGAGAGAGCTCTCTCCTGCTCTTTCAGTTTGTATTAGGGTCACCTGCTCAAGTTACAAGTACATGTATTTTTTAAGGTCAGAGCTGTACCATGCACTATTCCCTGCTATTCTAATTGGTCTAAATGAGGATCTGAAAATGACCAAGTATTTCTTGATCTGTTTATTTTGTGTTTGGTTTGATTGTTTAGTGCTTCTTTTCTCCACTCCTGTTTCTCATCTTTCGCCACTACTCATCATGCATGGCCGGACTTGGAACTAGTAGGCCTATAAAAGTTATACACTGATTCAAGGATCATTTGATTTTGTGCCACATGACTTTGATGAAAAATTCGCCTGGTGAAGAAGACTGGTTAGGTGTGAGTAGAAGAACTAGGTTCTCTGCCACGTGTCAGTCTAGCCTAGTTGGATGAAGAAATGAGAGCGTAAGAGAATGATTGATTAATATTTTTTGATAAGGAGCTGTACGTAAAACTGCTGTTTCCCCGTTACTCTTTCGGCATGCAAATTATGCATGCAACCAGACCGAAAAAAAAGTAGAAAAATAATGAGGGGACGCAAATAAGCCGTAAGGCCTAAGGCCAAAAAGCCGGTCCCTACCTACTACTACTACTTTCAAGAAAGAAAGAAAATAATTCAATTGAAAAAAAAAAAAATCGAAGTATCTTAAAAGCTGATATTTCGCTGCTGCTTTTCAGTCTTTTGACTGCACAAACAGCTTGAAATGTGACCACTTGATCAAACGAGTCCACACACAAATTGACACTGGTGACAGCAACGGCATTTGGATTCATCGTCATCGTGACGTGTTGTTGTGCCTATCAAAGTATCTTATTAAAAAATAATACAGCACAATTTAACCAATGACCTGTCATCGACTTATTTCAAAACTTTGTACCAGCCTCTGCTCTATCTGAACTGTTAGTAGATTATAAAACTGGAGAATCCTTTGTTTTTCGTTCGTCTATTCCGATTCTGATCATTCTCTCACATCTAAGATTAAATCTGTCAAACGTTACGTTACTATAAGATACTTCACATTGCAAAACGCATGCAGCAATCGATCATCTTTACTCACCTCTTTTAATCACGTACATGATGAATTTTGATCTAACGTTTTATTCAGATCCTTGTAATCAAAAACAAATGACAGCCTTCGCTCGATCGCAGAAAATCCGCCCTGAAAGTGGCGCCAATTTTTCTACGCATGCGTACATAGCTTTCACTATAAAAACATGGATGAAAGGAGGACTTATATCACTTGCTTTCAGCATTTGATAAACGTCCGTCCTGTACTATACAGGATCAATACATCTTGAAAGTTAAGCAGGTTTAGCTTCGAAGCATTGCAAGATTTTATAGCACGTGGAAAAAATGCGACTCTTAACTATACAAAATCCAAACCAATAATATACCAATCATAATCCTTCCCGCCAGCCAAACGGTCGTCTGCTGCAGTAGGCTAAGCATGTTTTGTTGCCTTCAAACAGTCAAAGTCAACGTTCTGTGTGACAGGTCATTGGGTGCATTAGGGTCTTTCCGCCTGTCCCCGAAGTCTGATAAACTAGAGCACCGAGTTCGACGTCAGACATTGTCAGTTCGACACTCACTGTCTCTGGCCATCCTTTTTGTTTTGTTTTGTTTTGTTTTGTTTTTTCTTTCTTTTTTTCTTTTTTTTTTTTCTTCCCACGTTTTCAGTCCGTTTGGTCCTGGTTGCATCGGTTTACTGAACCGTTTGAAGAGTACGGTAGCTCACCCTTCTACGGTTCTTTTACAGTTGAGGTCAAGTTGACCTCTGTCACATCGCCTTTAGAGGTATGTACGATTAGCTTCTACAGTTTACTGGAAACTTTTTCCTGACTGATTCATGCTTCGTCTCTTCTTCCAATAATAGGCCGTTTTGGCGCAGTAGGTTTTGCGTATGTGATGCAATCTGCGTTCTGCTGGTATGAATACACACGTATGCGCACATACACACACATAGTACACATAAAAGCACATTCTGCCATACGGTAACAACTTTACATAGACGGTGGGAAACAGTATCTTCAAACACTCGTTGTTCTGCTAGGTTTGGTCACGTTATCGCTAGTCCTCGCCGAAAAAAATATCAACATTAGGCCTAATGCATAACACTCGTAGTAGGCCTACACTGTCACATGCGAGAGAGAGAGAGAGAGCGCGCACACACACACACACACACACACACACACACACACACACACACACACACACACACACACACGCAGAGTCAATATTATCACAATTGTAGCCTATACAACCAAGTCCTGACATCCACCACAAGACTCAATTAGACAAATTCGAAAGTCCGATATCTAGAGAGGTAGGCCTAGTATGTAGGTTTAAATCATAGGATGCGTTTAAATTCACTTCGAACCAAATACGCACAAATGTTACATGTGTGTGCGGGAAAACTCTTAGTGTACGTCGCTTATTACTAGGTTGTCCAACAGCAAAGAATATAGCGCTAAAGGCTGGTACTAATATTTCACACGATAGATCGACTCCACTGACATTATCTAAAATGTGAAACAATTATACTTTTCTTCGTTCGACATGGCGACATCTAGGCCTATTACGCAGTCCCCAGTAGGAATTTATCTTAAACTTTCAACAACTCCTAATTTACAAAAAGAAATTAATTACATACTTACTTACACACACACACACACACACACACACACACACACACACACACACATACACACACACACACGCACGCACACGCGCGCGCGCGCGCGCACACACACACACACACACACACACACACACACACACACACACACACACACACACACACACACACACACACCATTCGTCCGTATCACTTTAAGTGAGAAGACATTAAATTGAAGAACAACAACAACACACACACACACATACTCATCCGCTCACACTGACACATCAATGGATATCCGAAACAAGATAAACATGCATGTGTGTGAACGACATTAAGCGCCGTTTTGACGCCAGTTGACAGTTCTCGGAATGTTGTTAACTTTATCCGACCTAACTACAACCTCTTTTCTAAATGAATATTTTGAATAAAAGCGAATTAAGAACATGTGATTGTGTGTGTGGTGGTGGTGGGGGGGGGGGGGGGGGGAGGGTTATTACGCTAGCAAGATGAGAAGTGGGTTTATATTTCAAGGAGTCTTTGGACTCACTCACACTGACTCCATAGATATTTTCAATGTCTCCTACCCCGCCCCCACCCCCCAGACCCTCACCCCCCGAAATAATTAAAGAGTTTGGGGGTTCTTTTCGGTTAGCCCCAGAAGTCTCTGGCAATATTTGTGACCTCAGGTCGTCCCGGAAGAGGGGGAAGGGGGTTGATTTGGGGGGGGGGGGGGGGGGGGGGGGGGGGGCGTGTCTTCTGGTCAGTCCTAGTACGATTTATGTATACTTTTGGCGTCCAGTGTTGATTAGTTGTTGTGTTAGTTCAGATGGGATGGGTTTTTTTTTTTCTTCTCAGAAATACAATTTCCCCAAGATATTGATGTAGTTGGGATTGGAACTAGAAGTGAGAACACTTCGAGAGAACGCGCACGCGCGTGCGCGCGCACGCGTGTATGTATATGTGTGTGTGTGTCCCAGAATAGTTCTCCTAAAATGAGTTGAGTTGCACGCAGATTTCTTTTTTTCTTTCCGAATCACATGTTGTTTGAGATGCGATGGGGGATAGGGCTCTGAAAGGAGTGACTGGCAGTCCCATAATTGGAAATGAAATGAGGCAGGGAACAGTAAACAAGTGGGTAGTCTTTGCTCCCATAAGGAAACCTAACACAGAGTAACTTTTATTCAAGACTGGCACAGCCTTTTAAACTTGAATAAAGTCAGACAAATACAAAGACGAACAATCTAATAGTGGGGGAAAACAAGCGCAGGCCAACAACTAAATTGTCTTCATAGTAATGACTTGGCAAAACTTTGAACTTAGGGGGGGGGGGGGGGGGGGGGGGGGGGGGGGGGGGGGGGGGGGGGGGGGGGTGGGGGGGGGGGGGGGCAGGAGGTTGATGATGTAAAAACTGGGAACATGAAATTAAGAAAATATGAAAAACTCTTCACTGGCTGCATAAGGGAACCATCGCAATCCCTTTTAAAGGCAGATATATTGTATTGCCTGCTCCGAGGCCTTTCGTCCGCTGGGTCGGAAACTCATCAGGGAGACACGGCTGGCTGTATCTGCGCTCCTGGCGTCAAATAGAGACACACCACAGTCCATAATACTACGCTTGAGGATCCACCCAAGGATGCAAGGGAGATCAAAAGACAAACACAAAGACAGACAGAAACAAATAAAGATAAATAACCTCGATTTAATCGAGACAAGAAACAAAAGACAAACACAAAGACAGACAGAAACAAATACAAATAACCTCGATTTTATTTGTATTTGTTGTCTTTTGATCTCCCTTGCATCCTTGGGTGGATCCTCAAGCGTAGGCTCAAAGATTGCCCCCTACATTTTATACTATTTGCGTAATATCTGTAGTTTTTCAGCAACTTTTTTTCCTCCCCACACTTTCGTTTGGTTTCCTTTACTACTCTTCGCTGGCTGCTTCGGGGGGCTGGATTCTTTTTTGCACCCTTGGTGGTGAGAAACACCACGGTATTATGGACTGTGGTGTGTC
>JADBJO010003351.1:0-7500 GCA_016801955.1 Conus betulinus | reverse complement strand
CTATGGAATCTTCGATTAGCAAGTAAATGTAGTAAAAGTCTTTTTTTTTTTTTTTTTTTAATCAATGAATGAAACGTAGTCCTATGTGTATACATATATTATTTGCCCCTCCCGCCCCCGAAAATCCAATATCTGGGAGTTCAAACATTTACTCCTGGAAGAGATATTTCTTCATTACCAATAAAAAATGCACACTTCTATTTTTTTTTCGTAAGTACATGAAAGACCCCTAATTTCAAAACCATAAATAAAGATGGCTGGATTAGGTAAATCAAGCAGTTTAAGGAAACATTCACAAAAATATTTACTAATTGACCAGAGCAGCTTACTAAAGGCTAACACTCGCTTTATTACACGCTCAATGAGATCTTTAATGTGTGCACAAATTGCAGTCTGGTTGACGGATATTTAAATGAAAGTTACCCATGGTTGTTGTCTTTAAACTATTAATTCAGAAGGAAAAAAAAATCTGAAGATCTGTACAGAAGCATTTCATGACTCATGGTAAAAATGCCTGCCTGGAGAGAGAGAGAGAGAGAGAGAGAGAGAGAGAGGAGAGAGAGAGAGAGAGAGAGAGAGAGAGAGAGAGAGAGAGAGAGATTGTGGATGCATGTGAATTTGCGCCAAATGTCGGGTGACGCAAATCCACAGAGAATAAAACAGTGCAAGAAAAGGGGGTGTTCAAAAACCCATTGTTAGGAACAGAAGGAGCAGCGTAGTCAGCTGGCTTGTTGCACTCTCACATCCAAGCCGGGATGATCAAAGTTCAGATGCCTTCATCCATCACAGTAACTGGTTTTGATATCCACGTCCACTGAGATGATCTGTACATACTCCATTCTGCTGGTACAGCAAGCCCGTTGAAGCGAGTGAATCGAAGTCGCTGTCGTTTGAGCGATTGAACGTTGTGTCTTGATGAACACAAGACTGACAAGAGCTTTTCGAGTTTTGCTTTCTATGTGGATGGGGGTTGCCCTGTGCACATTCCTTGCACTCACATTGATCTCATGGTGTAAAAAATAAAATAAAATAAACGAGACCTTGCACTCTGAATGCTAGCCATCATAAAGGGATGGTGCGTATGTTGCTCATCGTGTTGTGTGTGTGTGTGTGTGTGTGTGTGTGTGTGTGTGTGTGTGTGTGTGTGTGCGCGCGCGCGCGTGTGTGTGTGTGCACGCGCGCGCGCATTCGTGCGTGCGTGCATGCGTACATACGTGAGTGCTTGCGTGCGTACGTACGTGCATGCTTGTGTGCGTGCGTCCGTTCTTTGTGTGTGTGTGTGTGGGGGGGGGGGGGGGGGGGGGGGTGTGTGTGTACGTGTGTATGTGTACACGAGTGTGTGTGTGTGTGTGTACGCGCGCGCGCGCGTGTGTGTGTGTGTGTGTGTTTGCCAGTCATGTTAAAATGAATATGTAGGGAAAGCACATCCTCTGCTTGACTTCCTACATGTCTCAGAGATCTTTGGAGAAACGTGTCTGTCTGGTATTTCTGAGGTCGACTTGCTCATGCTCTGTTGAAAACTCGGTATCGTTTGTCAGGTGGAGAGGTATTTAGGGATTATCATCGTTTTATCATTTCCTTTCAAAGCACGTTCTATGAGCATTGACACCATCGTCATCTTTCCTTGCAGTGCCTACAACAAAGGATTGATCCCTGTGACAATTCTAGCCCCGATTTAACAGTAAAATTAAACATTAATGAAAATGTGGGGATATTTAGTAGACTTTATATTCTTCATGCCATCCGCGACGTTCACAACGAGAAGTTCCAAAACCCGTCACAAAAACTGAATGAAGAGTGGCGAAAGTGAATTCATTTCGGAACTGCTATCGTGCTCCACGCGCCACCAGCAACTCAGCGATGTCATGGCGACGCATGCTTAAGGGCGTGTTGCAGAGGAGTGTCGTCGTCCACATCCTTCGTGTTGATATCCATTCCAGATTCCAGGAGCATTTCCACGATCCGTCTGCTGTTTGCCGTCACGGCATAGTGTAGAGGGAGAGAAGGATCGTCAACTCCAAGGCAAGGATCTACTTTCAGCAGACGTTCAACCACATGGTCATGTCCTCTATGACACGCATTTGAAAGTGGTGTCTCGTCGTAGACGTCCACAGCGCGGACATCGGCATTTTTGCTGATAAGGATATCAACGATGTCCAGGTCGCCTCTTTCGCACGCGAAATGAAGAGGTGTTGCTCCTAAATCGTCCGTTGCATTAACGTTCGGCTGTACGTAGTTTGTACCGCCAGCCTCATCCGGAGGACCATCAGGGCTGACCGACAAAAGATCCTGACGATGTCACCATGTCCGCTGAGACACGCCCTGGCCAGTGGTGTGAGGCAATCCTCATCACGTAGGTTGGTGTCGGCACCGTGTGCCAACAGTGCTCGGACCACTGCTGTGTGTTTTTGCCGGCAGGCCACACTCAGAGGGGCGTTCCCCGACAAGTCCTTCACGTTGACGTCCACCCCGAACTCCAGGAGTGCCTTCACCGCCTCGTCGTCGCCATAGAGACATGCTAAGTAGAGAAACGTCTCTCTGGAATTCTTCGCGTTTTTGTATCAACTCCTTTAGCCGCTATGAGCTTAGTGATATCAACCTTTCCTTCCTATAGGTTTCCCACATCTGCACTGTGGTCGCCGGTCGTGTCTTAGAAGAACCGTCAGTTGAACTGGCTGAGCTGAAAACAAATCACAAGCCATTAAAATCACCTTCTCTATACAGGCTTTATAAACAGATAACACAATACCTAGTCAATTTTCAGATGCTGTACCTCTTTGAGAGAAGTTATTTTTGTTCCATGATCACTTGAATGACCCCTAGGTAAGACTTGTCCAGAAAATGAAATGATAATCAAAGGTGAAGTTACTAACAGCAACAGCAAATGCATGTTCCTGTACCTGTCGTTAGGTGTCACGATAAAGGTAAGCTGTGAAATATCAAGGTCTGAAGTAAAGTGAGGCATTCCATTAGCACATGCAGCTCGATATTGCATCCAAACAACATGATTGTCCTTTCTTACATGATGACTATTATTTAGTGAATGAGGACGATGGATAGGTCAGGGATGGGTGGAGGATGGGGGTGGAATCAATTCTTTGTAAAAGAAAAAAAAAAAAATGTTGCAATTGTTTTCCTCTCTCTTCTTCTTCTTCTTTTTCTTCTCCCTCATCGTCCTTTTCTGTAGGACAGCTAGCATGACGCAGCTGATAAAACTTGTTGCATCTCTAGAGAGATGCCTAAAACAAAAAAACAAAAAAAAAGGGGGAGGGGGGGGGGGAGGGCAAAGAAAGATGAACCGAACTAAAAGGTTAATGTCTTGGATTGGCCAAGCCCACCTGTTGTAAAAGGTCCATGGTCAAAAGAAAACCAACAACAATCACTAACAAGCACAGCTTAGTAATTGACTTATCTCCCCTGTAAAACCCTAATACTAATCGTCTAGCCGGATTATTTTAAACTTTTGTGATGCCAGTCTTCCAGTTAAGGTGCTGATGTAAAACACTCGAAAACAAGTTATCCTTAGACTGATGCATATCTGTTAACACAAAGAAAACACGTATAGCAGTAAATGGCCGCAAGAAAATGTATATCATAAACAAATAATACAAATTCTATCTCTACCCTCAATTTCAACATTGCCATCCGCACTTCTATCTGTAGCCTCCATTTCTACATTATCATCCTTCACACCACTGAACTCCCAACACATGAATGAGGGAATTTTTCTATCTACAATGTCTTTCGAAAATCAAACGCCAAAGCTAAAGAAAGCAATAGCACTTTCCGCACTTGTCAAATGAAAGGGTACAAAAGTAAAATAAGCTTTTTTTCGACAAAAACAAATCCAGTATGTAAAGTTTATTTTGTACATTGTCTTGGACAACATATTTACCACAGTAATTTCAGAATTTCAAAACGTACTGTTCTTCGCGTCTTCGAATATGAAAGCAGACAGACATGGAAAATACAGGTGTTACCTTTCTTACTTTTCGCGTCGGCCTCGTGCTGAGGAAGTTGTTCTAAAACCTGTTTAGTTTGAGTCCGGTAACGTTCTGAAGAGACGCGACTACTTTGGCATCAGTGACGTCAATATGGACTCCGTTGTTGAGCAAAATCTGCACCACCTTTGGACTGTCCACTTCACATGCCAGGGAAAGAGGTGTGCTCGAATCTGCCGCTGCCTTCTTATTGACGTCAGCACCATGTTCTACCAGCATTTTCACCATTTCACAGTGTTTCACCTTGATGGCAGTGAAAAGAGGATTGTTGCCTGTGTCAGTTCTCGCCCCTGTGACAATAAAAATTTCACCATACGTTCGTCGCCCTTCAAAGCGGAGATGCTCAGCGCCGTGTCGTGCTCATCGTCTTCAGCGTTTACGTCCGCGCCGTTCTCCACGAGATACTTAACCACCTCAAGGCTCCCACTCTGGGACAGGGCCGAATGGAGCGCAGTGCCGCCGAATCGGTTCCTGGCGTTGACTTGCGCCCCAAGCTTCACCAGCAACTTGGCGATTTTTCGGTGGCCCATTCCGCAGGCAAGATGCAGAGCGGTGTCGCCCTTCTCATCCCTCGTGTCCACATCCAGTCCAGAATCGAGGAGCGCGTTCGTGATGAGGCAGTTGTTTCTTCTCACGGCGTAATGAAGAGGGACGGAAGGGTCCTCAACAGCGAGGTGGCGATCGACCTGAAGCAGGTAGTCAGCCACGCTGCAGCTTCCCGTGCGACAGGCGTCTGAAAGAGGAGTCTCGTCCATGAACCTCCTGGCTCGGATGTCAGCGTTTTTGCTGAGGAGTAGCTTCACGATGTCCAGGAAGCCAACCTGACAGGCATAGTGGAGGGGCGTCATGTCTTCTCTGTCTCGTACATTGAGGTCGGGTTCGACGTAGTTAATGCAGTCACCCTCATCGTCGGAAACCGTCCGAGTCGAGCCTCAACAAGGCCCTGACGATGTCGATATCCCCAAGGAGACACGCCCTGGCCAGTGGCGTGAGGGTATCCTGACTTCTTATGTTGGCATCAGCTCCGTGCGTTATTAGTGTGCGGACCACTGCCACGTGTTTCTGCAGGCAAGCCACGGCGAGAGGCGTGTGCATCGATCCTTTCACGTTGACGTCAGCCTTGAGCTCCACTAGGAGTTTCACGGCATCATTGTTGCCGTGTCTACACGCCAGATGAAGGAAGGTTTCTGTGGAGCCTTTTGTCATGTTGACGTCTAGTCCATGAGCCACTAGGCTTTTAATGGTATCAACGTCTCCGTCCTTACAAGCTTTGCGCATTCTCGCGATGCTTGATAACTCACACGAAGATTCACCTGAAACAAAAAGGTTTCTGTCTCTTAGTGTGCACCCCCAGTGTCAAAATCACACGGAATAGACATAGGAAACAGCCAGTGGTTTTTCAAAGACGGAAAGATTTAGTAACAAGCTACAGTGTGTATATTCCACCATACTCGGTTTATTAGCGAAACACACACACACACACACACACACACACACACACACACACACACACACACACACACACACACACGCACACACATACAACCACCACCACCACCACACCACCTCCACTACCACAATTTCATCATGGCAGTTATTCACTAACACAGATGTGGACTGGTAGAACTCAGTATGGAATGCATAATTCACGATCTGAAAGAAAACGGAAACTTCCAGTGAAAGAAACATTTCACAGTAAGAGTGAAGTCACGAGACAATCCCGGATTGATTGTTTCTTGTCGATATAAGGGTGAACAACGATGTCGCACCGGCGTTTCGCGTCCAACATACGTTTCTAAGAAACAGGTGTTAGGCTTTCTGGGCCGTGATCTGGTTTTGAAACGGGCTGTGATATTGCAAACGGTTTATTCATCTTTTAAACTATTTTTGAAAATCTGTTTATTAATTTGTTTATTTGTATTTACTACTGCTACTAGTACTATTATCATTATAGTATGTGAGTGTGGGGTGTCTGAGAGCGTGGGTGTGTGGTCATGCGTGAGCACGTGTACGCGTGCGCTCCTGCGCGGGCGCGCTTGTGTGTATGTGTGTTGTTGGTAATGTAAAGTGCTTAGAGCCCTAATTTTTAGAGAATAGGCGCTATATAAATTAACATTATTATTATTATCATCATCTTTTTTTGTTATTATTGTTATCATTATGATTATCATGACAGTTATCATTATTATCATTTTTGTTCTTGTACATTTGGCTTCTTGAGCCGGATGACAGGCACGTGGCTAAACCTCTCGTGAAGGGGAAAAAAAAAAAAAAAAGCAAGCTAGAATTAGATATGTCCGGTATAAACGCTTATCCTGATTGAAAAAGAGAAAAAAGGAAGAAAAAAAAAAAACAAACAAAAAACAAAAAAAACTGAAACCAAACCAAAACAAACACAGCAAACCGAAAATCGTTCGGGACGATTTCCTACTCGCTGCTTAAACCATGAGGCACAAGAGGCCGCAGATGTCTCCGACAATATTGTGCCCCAGAACAGCAGTCGTCGGTGTACTGCATGAACTTGGAGCCTATGCCGAGGCGTGTTTCCGTGTGTGACCATGTCTGTATAGTAACGGCTTCGAAATATTCATCACGCTTGTCTGTGCAGGCCTCCGGATTAGAGCAATAACCCCCCGGATGGCAGTGTCTATAGGTATATTTAAATATTCACGTCATCTCCCCTTCTCTCGCCCCCTCTACCATCTGGCTTATCACCATTCCTTAACCACCAACACTAGACACTCCATGTTATCGTAAAAGCTTTTAGCTGTGCACATCGAAAACAAAACAAAAACAAAGCCGGAAAAACATAGAATCAGATAATTTGTAGCCTGAACATTCACGTATGAATTTAAAGAAAATACTCACAATACTAATCGAGCTGTTCATTCTTGGGAATGCACTAACAAATAAGCTTATATAAATCAAAATCTGCCCAGAGTCTGCACTCCTTTAAGATCCTCCCGACAGCGATTCTAAAAGAATTACTAAAATATTTAATTTTGACTGAAAACAATAAAATCATAAATAAACGCATGCAATAGCCAGACCCAAAGTGTGAATGCAAAGAGGGACATTTATGAAAGCCAAAAGGCTTACGCAGCAAGTCCAACCACCTAAACCTACACATAAACAAGATAAAAACCAATGATGGAACAACAATACAGGAAAAATATATGCTGCCTGTCTCTGCAAGGCTACGTGTTCCTTTGTTAACCAGGCCAGTTCCCCATAGTGCCTGGGCAGAGCTTGCGGACTGGCACAGAGTGGCAGAATTATGCCCAAGGGTTTGACGAGAAAACCCATCACCAAGACGCCCCCCCCACCCCCCAACTCCCCCACACCACCCCCCCTCCCATGTTTTACATTCTCACTGCTGCTTGAGATTTCATTCCAGAAACCCTGGCATGTGGGTTTTGCATGATGATCTCACTTAAGTTCGTGCCTCACCCCCCCCCCTCCCCCCCGCAGTCGCAGTTACATGCTGGATTGGAGTGCG
>JADBJO010003350.1:222407-249869 GCA_016801955.1 Conus betulinus | reverse complement strand
GAGACGACCCCCCCCCCTGAAGAGACAGCCAGACAGACAGACAGGGCGGAGAGAGAAGCAGGGAAAATCAGGACAGAGACAGACAATGCAGATGGACCCAATGTATAACTTCAGATGTAATAAGTCAACAAATGCCCCCCCTTAATGCACGTATGTATGTCTGCAGCGCTAAACAATAAAAGACATTCGAGAACGGAATAGACACCACTCCTCACCACGCCCCTCGACCAACCATCGTTGTAAGCCGAGCCTGTCATGGCCAATTGCCGCTTCAGAGTGTTTGACATGGGTACATGATGTGCAATCATCAGGGACAGTTTCCTGCGTGGAGCTTCAGCGAGGACCAGACGTCACCAGCCCAGTAACCGCGCCAGGGGGAGCTCGTTTACTGTTCGCCTCTACGTGTTGTAGTTAGTCCGTTTTATCTATGCGTCCTTTTCTGTCTATTGCTCTCATAACTCACTAGATAATTTAACTTATTTTTGAAATTTAGCTTTTGTAAAATAACGAAAGTGTGAGAGAGATGACCGAATTCTGCTGTGTTGATGTGTTGGCTGTAGCTGCTTTGTGCATGCTGGCTGGTGTCTCTAGTTGTTGGCTAGCGTGCGTGCTAGCAAGTGCTGATGAGCTGCGGTGTGGTATGTGTGGGTAGTCGCGTGCGTGCGTTGTGTGCGTGTGTGGGCTTTGTTGTGTGTGTGTGTGTGTATATGCACGGTGGATTTCGGTCCGCGTGTAAGTGAATTTTCTATGTTGAGAGGAGAAATGCGGCCAACTAGTGGATTTTTTGCAATTTTTTTAGAAAAAAGCCCGAGAATTTTAATCAGTAAAACCACAGATGTGATGACCATACGATGCAACAGCCAGCTATTTATATCCTATAATTTTTTACGTTTCATGCTTTGACTTGGCTCTATACTGCTAGCACCGTGATGGAGTGCACCGAGAAGCTCCCTAGTTGTAGACCGGAGAGGGGGGCGGGCCCCCCGAGTGAGGCTCAGTGGCTGCTGTCAGGCCAGATCATGTGTACTGTACTATGGCTGTAGTATGACCAGAGCTCCCCTGCAGAAAAGTAGAGCGAGTTACGGATCGCGATATGAGTGTACCCTGGATCTTGCGCGCAATGCGTCAAGAGAAAGATCGCGATATAAAAATGTTTTGAAAGCCTATGCGGCGAGTTGAGGGTCTAGAGGACACTTTTGTTGCGAGCCGACCACGGCGAGAGTGGCCACTGATGCTAGTGCAGACAGAAGGCTTAGTTAGCAACGATTATTAGTTTTGTTATTAGATTAATTTCCTACTGGAAGAAAACCTCCAGCGTCCAACCAGTGGATGAACCAACCCCTGCAATATGTGATCTTAACAATAGCAACGCAGTTTTCTGCTAATCCAATAGTCAATCCAGTACAAAACGGCGAAAAAGAGAGGAAGGGACGAAATGTTTATACTAGGTTATTGAATTAGTACAATGAACATAAAGAATGGGACCGACACCGAAAATGTGCATTATGATGTAGGTGGGTAGATTGTTATTGTGGATTTTTTTGTAATTTTTGGTAGAGTCGTAAATGGGACAGCCCCCCCCCGAAAAAAAACAATGTGAAATTCTTGATATTTGCTCAGCGCTCTCCTTTGAATGACGATGGAGCTAGAGTGTAGCGTAGACCCACAACCCCCTGTGAGGCGTATGGAGTGCACATGTTGTGTTTGTGGTGAGCACGTAGACAAATGAGGGTGTCGCATGACGAGGTCTCCGGGCACAGTGTGTTCATTGATGGCAGGAGCGATCATGTCCGGCCAAATGGCAGCTTTGGTCAAGACCACTGATGACCGGGCGCGGCCACTGGGGATACTACGTTATCCAACGCACATGGGCTGGGCGACAGATAGCCGCTCATAACAACACGTAAGTACTGACAGTGTAATTGTTTCATCACAGCCGTCATAACAACGAGTCACGTACACTGACAGTGAAATTGGATCTCAGCAAATCCTACGTCTACATGCCCGTCTACCAGCAATGTCTGGGTCAGTTATTAAACTTTGCTGAATTGATAATCGGTAGTGACGGGACCTTGTATGTCATTGCTTTTAAATGATGTTAATAGCCAATACGAATATTGAGACAGTGATTTTAAACACGATGATCTAGCAGTTGCGTACACAGAGTAACCAAAGCATTACAGTTCATTTGCTAAGACAACTTGAGAATGCTAACAACTGTGATGTGCCCTACACGTAGAAGCTAAAACAGATTGTTGATTCAGACTGCCTTGGCATTTATGAAGTTCTCGCCAATCTATTTATCACTGGAAAAAAATGTATTTAAAAGCGTCCCCTTCACAATAAAACAAACAACTCTGACATATTACAGTGTGGCTTGTTGTATGTGTGTGTGGACTGTTTGCTGCTGCGTGCGCTGCAGTGAGTAGCGTGAACTCGAGTCCTTCTTTCTTTGAGTGCCAGTCACGCTGCTGTCGCAGTGCGCCCATGCGTGGTGTGTGTGGCTGTGTGTGTGGGTGTGTGTGTGTCCGTAGTGCGGAGACGCCACGCGCTATGCACCTGCGAAATGTTACTAGCTTGTGGTATCTTCATAACGACTATGTGTCGCAATTCAAACAGGGAAAAACAACCGATCGGGGGCGATTCTGTTATCAATCAAAGCAAAAACTTTCCCAAGCACACATAGGTAAATTTGCCTTTTAAAAAATGATGGATAACTACAAACGTTGATCCCTGACTCCTTTTGTTTGTTTTTTTTTTCAGGTTTTTTAACCACACAGCCCCAGACAGCCACCAACACCGTCGCTTTGCAATGCCATGATAAGAGAACGTAGTGATATGCCATTCGTTCACTTTTTCTACTGATTGGATCTCTGATACACTCATGGCAACCACTGCGAGATAGTTTGCTAATGCGGAAACCTGCCCTTTCTTGATGAAAGAACGATTGTGTGTGTGTTGTAGTGTCTGTGTGGTGTGTGTGGTGTGAGGTGGCTGTGTGTAGACCCACACCCTACCACACACTGCTGCCCGTGATCAAGTGCGCGCTTTGCGTAGTGTGTTTTTTCTTTTTTTTTTTTTTTTTTTTCCTATGCAGACTGAGTAGTACACTGGCCTGTTGTGTTTATTTTAAAAGGTAACGACTTACAGGTGCTTTGACAAGTTTCAGAAGCCCAGGGCCCCTACACCCTCCTGTATATTCTGAGAATACCCGTCACTTTCTGCTGCAAATTTGTCCTCGCTTCACAAAGAAGAAAAGCATATCAATTCATATTTACCATTGACAAGTCACTCGACTTCTGCGAAAAAAAACAAACAAAATAAGATGCGTCTTATTTTATAAACAGAAATATTTCCAGATAATTTGCTGCATCTCTGTCTACGATATTCCCTGGGCCCTGGGAGCACTTCCATTTGACCCCCTCCCTCAGACCGACGGTGCGCCCAGAGTAATGCAGTCTACCTTTGGGGTCAGACTTCGGTTTGGACATGCCATAGATATCTGACCCCCTCTGACCCTTCCATTGCTACGAACACAACTGCATTTCTTTCGTCAGGGTCATTTCATCTCACCCCCTTTGCTGCCCACACACCTGCAGCCTTGGGATGTGTAATGCCCTAATGTCTCCATGGTTTGGGGATTCAATACAACAGTCCATTCGGCGATTCAATAACAAAAGTCCTTGTTTGCTGTACAAGGACGCTTTATACAGAATAACTTGCAGAAATGAATGAGCGCAGGATGGGAACAACGAAACAGCTAACCAGTGGCGGTAGGCGTAGTTTTTGACTCACATAAGAAAAGCCCTAACACACAATAACTTTTTTCAAGACTGCGACAACCCGCCTTTAAAACTTGAATAAAGTCAGACAAATACAAAGACAAACAATCTAATGTGAGGGGGGGGGGCGGGGTGGGGGGGGGGGGGGGAGGGAAACAAGGGGGGGGGGGGGGGGACTGGGAACGGGGCGGGGGGTGGGACAAGCGCCAGGGGGGAGGGAACAAAGGGGGAGGGAAGGTGGGGGGGGGAAGGGAAGGGAAGGGGGGAAAAGGCTGGGGGGGGGGGGGGGGGGGGGGGGAAGGGGGGAGGGAACGGTGTCAGGGGGGGGGGGGGGGGGAAACAGGAGGGGGGGGCGGTGGAACGGAAGTGGGGAATAACAAGCGACAACGGGGGAAGGGAAGGGAAGTGGGGAAGTGGGAAGGGGGAGTGGGAAGGGGGGGGGGGGGGGGAAGGGGGGGCGGGGGGGGGGGGGGAAGGGGGAACAGGGAACATCGGGGGGAGGGGGGGGGGGGGGGGCGATCCGGGCGGGAAGGGAGGGAACACTAGGCGGGGGGGGGGGGAACACGGGGGGGGGTGGGGGGAGCGGAACAATGTGGGCGCAGGGGGGGGGGAGGGAACAGGAGGGGGGGGCAAGCAGGGTGGGGGGGGGGGCGGGGCGGTGGGGCGGGAGCGGGAGGGGACAACAACGCGCAGGCCAACAACTCAAATTGTCTTAATAGTAACTAGACATTGGCCAAAACTTTGTGATTTAACGGAGGGGCGGAAGGTAGAAGAGGACGCAAACTGGAACATGAAATTCAGAAAACTATATATACAGATACATGAAATTCTTCACTACCTGCATAAGCAGCGAACAGAGACAAACCACAGTCCATAATACGTGGTGTTCTCACCACCAAGGACGCAAAAAAAAGAATGCAATAAAATTAAGAATGCAATAGCACCCCGAAAACAAGCCAGTCGTGAAGGCGCTAGTAGTAAATGAAAGCAAACGAAATTGTTGGGATAGTCCGAAAAAAATAGTTGCACTTGAAAAAACTAAAGATATTATGCAAATAGTATAAAATGCTAGGGGGGGCAATCTTTGTGTGTCTCTATTTGAACGCCAGGGAGCGCAGACTGATACAACCAGCCGTGTCTACCTGATGAGTTCCGACCCAGCGGGACGAAAGGCCTCGACTCGGCAGCAGGGCAATACAAATATATCTGCCTTCAAAGGGGATTGTGATGGTTCCCCTTATGCAGCGAGTGAAGAATTTTTCATATCTGTAATATATTTTCTTAATTTCATGTTCCCAGTTTCTCCATCTTCTACCTCCCCCTCCTTAAATCCAAAGTTTTGCCAAGTCATTACTATGAAGACAATTAGTTGTTGGCCTGCGCTTTGTCCTCTTGTTTCCCCCCCTCACTATTAGATTGTTTGTCTTTGTATTTGTCTGACTTTATTCAAGTTCTAAAGGCTGTGCCAGTCTTGAATAAAAGTTATTGTGTTAGGTTTCCTTATGGGAGCAAAAACTACCCCACTTGTTTACTATCATATAACTTGTTTATATGGAGTTTCAGACACGTTGCTTCATTCTGCCTTTCTTCATCTTCTCTTTCTGCCTTATCATCCCCTTACCCATCCCCCCCCCCCCCCACCTTGTCTGTCACACACACACACGCACGCACGCGCGCGCGCGCGCACACACTCACGTACGCACGCGCTCGAACCCCCCCCCCCCCCCATACACACACACACAACACGGGCGCGCGCGCGCGCGCGCGCGCGCGCACACACACACACACACACACACACACCACACACACGCACGCACGCACGCACGCACAGGCGCACACACACACACAATATGATTAGTTGCGATCCACGTTATGTCTGACCCTCCTCGCTTTCACCATCTTTTCTCCTTACCGTGTCTGTCCCTCATCGTGCCCTCTCTTTTTACATCTGTCTTATCCTCCCCATTCCTCCCTTAGAATCACATTCCCATGTCTGTCCCTAATCCTGCCCTCTCTTTTTCCAACTGTCTTATCCTCCCCATTCCTCTCTTATACATCACATTTGACAGTATTTCAGGGACATCCTCTCTTATACATCACATTTGACAGTATTTCCATTACATTCGGCAATAATTGACAGGGACAATGTCTGTCACTTCAGATTGTGATTGGAAGGGGTCAGTATCCACCACATTTGACAGTAATTGACAGGGACAATCACCAGCACATTTGACAGTGACTGACAGGGACATCGTCCACCACATTTGACAGTGATTGACAAGGACAATGTCCACCACATTTGACAGTGACTGAAAGGGACAATGTCCACCACATTTGACAGTGATTGGCAAGGACAATGTCCACCACACATTTGACAGTGACTAAAAGAGACAATGTCCACCACATTTGACAGTGACTGAATGGGACAATGACCACCAGATTTGACAGTGATTGACAGGAAAATTATCCACTACATTGACAGTGATTGACAGGGACAATGGACACATGTCCACCACATTTGGCAGAGATTGACAAACCAAGGACGCTCTTTTGCACGCAGAGTTTGTGTATCTCGCTCTCCTTTAAAGTTTGCACACACCCCACATCTCTTCCTTCGCCGCTGTCCTCACCCCTACCCTCTCTCCTTTGCCCAGAATGGCCTGGCTGTGGCACCAAGCGACGGGCCTCTACCCCAGCATCTACGTGAAGAGCGCCAACGAACGCTTGTCTTACATCGTCAGCAAGGTGGCCAACAGGGTGAAGGAAGCAGTGAGAATTCAGAGCACCTTTTCTCCCCCCAACACCGCCATCTATCCCTACGCCAACACTCAGTTCCGAGGCTGGATTGTTCCCCGGGTAAGTGTGAGGGAGTTGGAGTTCCAGAGTGCATGTTGTGCTTCTCTGGCATGAAACCCTTGGATGCCAGGAACGATGGCTGAATAGTACATATATATTTCAAGGGAAATTAAAAAATATTCTGCTGGACGAAAGGGACAAACAGATTACAAGAAAAAAAAATCACGACGTATTTGGACCTCTTTGGTCTTCTTCAGACAAGAGAAAAAAACACACTGGATAATGAAAACAAAGAGCAAGCCATCCTTTACCTACTCAAATTGGCCGCGAGATGGGCGTTGAATCAATTTGAGAAGATAAGTGACTGCACCCAGTTTCAAAAGATAAAGGGTCGATCTTCCTTTGTTTTCATTGTCCTGAATGTTGTTTATCTTGCCTGAAGAACATCATAGAGGTCGAAACGCATCGTATTTGGTCTTGTAATTTGTTTGTCCTTTCTGTCCGGTGGAATAGTTGTAATTTCTTTCTAAGATTTGTTTTAGTGTCTGCTTGCTGCCTCCTCATTTTGAAACAAACATATTTTTTAATATTTTTGACATGCTTGTCAGGACTGCTCATGGACAGTAAAAAATCGGTGAGCAGTATGGTTAGAATGCTATGAAAATATAGGACAATATCCTCATTTTGTAATGATACACCCTCCACCCCCATCTACCCGAAATTTGATTAAGCTACTTTATTTCAGTGAATGTTAGGCAATAACTAATAACTATATATTTCGAGAAGTTAAACAGTTGTTCATCATTGGGGCTCAGAAAAAAAAAACAAACAAAAAAAAACAAAAAAAAAAAACTATATATTCTCAGATCAGACGTTAAAACATTATTCCACACTGGAGCTCAGAAAAACTATAAATTTTGAGAAGCTAAAACACATTATTCCACGTTGGGCTCAGAAAACTATGAATTCCCAGACGATAGAACATTATTCCACGTCTGGGCTCAGAAAAGTTTAAATTCCGAAGAGTTTAAAACATTATTATTCCACACTGGAGCTCAGAAACCTATAAATTCCCAGACGATAAAACACTATTCTACATTGGAGCTCAGAAACCTACTAATTCCTAGACGATGATAAAACATTATTCCACATTGGGGCTCAGAAATCTGTAACACAACTGAGAAGAGTTGCTGTCTCAAGTCTCTCATGTTATCTGAATTCATACAGCACTGGACGTTGCTTCCTAACCCACCTGACTTTTTCACTTAAAAACTCCTAAAAATGTATTTGACTTCGCGTGGAATAATTCACAAGAAAAAAAGGGCATTAAAAACTGTGGGACAGGTTGGCTTAAATCTACCCGACATTAGGACAACGGACACTGTGAGACAAGTTGGCGTAAATCTACCCGACATTAGGACAACGGACACTGAGGGGTAAGTTGGCTTAAATATAACTAACCGACATTTGGTATGTTAATGCCTCAAAACTTCTAAATAGATAAAGTTGAATAAAAAAAAAAGACGTAAATAGAAAATCATTCTAACGAAAAAAAAAAAAAATCCATTCAGTGAAAAGCTCTAAAAATGATGGAACGGCGTTGGGCTCCAATTGCTTGAGTTTTAATTTGATTTAGAGGCACATGTTTGTCGCGTCCAGGGAATTCTGTCTCTGTGTAGCTCGTCAAACATCCAGCAAATTACTAGTGAGCCCCCTTGTTTTACACGGACAAAATTTAATGTGTGACAATCAAGCAAAAAAAAAAAAAAAAAAAAAAAAAAAAAAAGCACAACAACTGAGAACTGAAAATACTTGACAAGGACATTTCTGAAAAGGTAGCCAGTTTATGAATTTTAAAGAATTCACCAGAATTCACCACTGATGTTAATTATGTTACAAGTTTTTCATTTAAATTTTCTCAAGGAAAAAACATTGAAGGAAGACGGGTATAAAGATGAATATAGTGATACCAACAGTATTCAGGAAAGGCCCAAAGTGTTCACCATAGTCAAACAAAAGTGAAGGAGCTAAAACACCACAATGACATTCTTTACTCAAGATAAACATAAAATCAAATTCATACCCTCAGCAGTCACAAAAACTTATTTTTGCTGAAGTTCTCCAGACAAAAAAGTCATTCAAGGTAAATAATATTCAGGATATCAAAATAGACTGGTTGTAAATTATAGAGTTACACATCGGATTATTGGGACAAAATATTGCATTGAAAGCTGTAGCGCTGACAAACACGATGAACAGACCATACTGTCGTAAAGAGACAGATTGAACCCAAACCTTTTTCTGAATCTGCGATCACGTCCTTTGACTGATGGATGTGGAAAAGTTACTGATTAATAAAGGCAGAACCTCGTTGAAAATCAATCACATGTGGCATTGTTAGCTTTGCAGTGGATCAACACGTAAGAAAGACTAAGGCAGGTCTTGGCTTTATTACACTAACTACTTTTATCCGAGGTCAGAAACGAAAGCTAAATATGTCTGTTTTTCAGAATGGGTTGAGCAACTGATTTCAACTGAAATGACAATGCTTAATTTAACAACGATCAAAACAATTTTGATGCCGTATGGAATCATTAGGGCCTATACTTTAATGGTCCTGTACACAAATCCTTAAAAGAAAACGTTAACTCGTACGAATTTTCGTGTGCCCTCTCTTCTTCTTCGTTTTTGTTTCCCTACAGGTCTTCTTCTTCTTCTTCTTCTTTGTGTGTGTGTGTGTGTGTGTGTGTGTGTGTGTGGTGTGTGTGTGTGTGTGTGTGTGTGTTGTTACTTCTTTACGGAAGATGAAACCAATACCTGGTGATGTATTTGTTCTGTTACATGTAAAAAAAAAAAAAAAAAGAAAATAAAGATAACAAAGAAAAATAAAAGTTAAAAAAAGGACATGTTGGTAAAGCTTAGTTTAAGGGGGAAGAGGGTCGAGGGACAATGAAGTAGTGATGCAATATGTGCAGTCATGAAGGGACATCTAGACCTAAATACTGGTAGAACAGGGCTTCCCTAGCGAGTGCCAGAGAACCTTGGTAACGAAACATGGGTACACTCAACATTTAAAAAGCTCTGTTTCTTTTCACCCTCCTTCCACACCCCAGGAAACCCTGGAAATCACCCTGGGTCTGCCTGCAGAGATGGGAGCCTCAGGGGTAGTGATCTGGGGCAGTTCCAGCTACTATAGAGATCCTCAGCAGTGCAGCCGACTAAAGGAACACCTACGTACTGTGGTTGGCCCTATGGTCCTGAACCTGACACAGTTCGCTGCCAACTGCAGCACAACTCTGTGTGGAGGTCAGGGGAGGTAAGTGGTGTGCTGTGACCTGCTCTGTCTGCTTGTCTGTCTATCTATCTGTCTGTCTGTCAGTATCTCTGTGTTTCACACACACACACACACACACACACACTTTGATATTTTATTGTCATTACCAAGGAGGTCTTTTGACAAGGGGGGAGAGGTAACAGAACAAAAACATTTCCCTCTTCCTTTCCTGCAAACAAATAGTACACTTTCATTCCTAGTGTGTATCAAATCCAAAGTTAACAAAAACAAATAAAATTCGTAACATTTCGTTATGTGCTCACCTCACGCACAGGAGTAATGCAGTAAAGTTAAAAAAAAAAAAAAAAAAACAAAAAAAAAAACTTAATACTGACTCGACCATCCACTCAATCAAATGATGACATTGTATTTTACTGATCTCTTCAACATGCTCGACCATCACCACTCAATTAAATGAATGACATTGTATTTTGCTGATCTCTTCAACATGCGATGAATGATAATATTCATTCAGATATCTCTTATAATGTATTATCTTAAATTTCACTACCCTTCATCTGTCTAATTTCAATGCTCGCGATGAATTTCGAAACTGATTTAATTACAAGTTCATCATCTGATGATAACACGCCAGCGACATTTTGTCTTTTCGCTATATCTAACTGGAAAAAATGAACAATTTGTCCGCACTTCATTCTAAGCAGTACAGTGGAACAGAAAGTGTTCTTCGTCATCAATAATGTGCCTACATGCAGGACAAGGAGGTTTCGTGGATGTTTCACATTCAAACCATCTTTTGTTCGCATTAAAACCACGTGTCTGGTCATGTGGTACTGTGCGGCATTGTGGCATTGTGGGTTTGGATTCTGTTGAAACTGTTAGATATAGCCACAATGCACAATGCCGCACAGTACCACATGACTAGACACGTGGTCAGAGAGAGAGAGAGAGAGAGAGAGAGAGAGAGAGAGAGAGAGAGAGAGAGAGAGAGAGAATCTGTTCGCTTATTGATCATAGTTAAAAGCCAGTTAGTTAATATCAAAAGAGTTTGTTTTTTTTTTGTTTAGAAAGGTAGCATTGTGTTTTGTTTTTTTTTTTTTTTTTTTTTTTGTTTTATTTTGTTTGTTTGCTTGTTTCTTCGCTTGTTTTCTTTTATATGGCTTGGTATGGGAAGGCTTTTTCAAAAGGTGTTCAAAAATTGTTTGCATACCTGAAGATATTGCTGACGATGACTATTTAAATACAGAATCATTGATATTCATTTTGTTTGTTGAGAACGGTTTTAGACAGATAAGAGAAACCCACTGACCAGACGTGACAGAAATCAAATGAGTGCCACGCCGCGCCATAATGACGCACGATCTGTCACTAGTGTCAGTGTGTTTGGGTGTGTTCTAGGTGTGTTCACAATGCCCGGGACTCTCTTCTGAACGAGACGGAATCACAACGACTGTCCGGCCTGTGCGCTGTTCGTGACTCCCGCTTCCGTGACTATCATTGCCGGTGCTACAGTTCCTGGGCTGGCGCCTGCTGCCAGACCCGTCAGTCCCCACGGTGCCAGGAACAGCGGACTGCCAATCGGACTAACGACCCTCAACACAGCCCAGTTTCAACGGAATCCAACCCCACAATGCCGCACAGTACCACATGACCAGACACATGGTCAGACGAATGCTCAGTTCCAGCCTATTATGATTTTATCCCCCCCCCCCCCCTTTTTTTTCACAGTAGTCTGCGTCCCTTTCGCCCTCAACTTGGTGTTTCTTTATTGTCCTTATATTATACTCTTCATTCCACTATTTTTAATTACCCTTCCTCTGTTCATTCTTATTACGTTTTTCTGTTCCTCGTCTCCCCCCCCCCCCCCCCCCCCCCCCCCCCCTCCTGCCACTAATTTTTCTAGTCACCTTTCTCTAGTCTCCTAGTCTCCTGTCTTTTTGCTTGTTTGTTTGCTTGTTTGTTTTTCGTAGAGTGTTGGTGTCAGGGGAAAAATGTTATTTTTTTATGGTACTTAATAGCATCAATAAAAAGAACAATACAGTTGATTTCTTATGTCTGTGTGTTTTTGGGTGGCGGACGTTTTCCACAAATACAAAAAATATGGAAACATCCTTTCAATGTATCAATGTTTGAAATAGGAAGGAAAAAAAAAAAAAAAAAAAAATCAAAATAACTGAAATGGGAAAGTGTTTTGCGCGTTCTACAGACATGGTTGATTTCAAACTGGAAGCGTGCAGATATATTCATCCTTGTTTTCACGAAAGTTGATGAACAGGGGTGATCAATCCTTTCTCAGATAGTGCCCACAATTAACACAACAACAAATCCAACAAAATAATCAGTCAGTCTTTATTTTTATGTGTACAGTCTTTTACCAGGTCAGTCTCGTTTATAACTCAAGAATGTTTTTTAGATCATTGTGATTTATTCGTTGACCTCATGAAGCGTATTTATACATGATAGTAGTTTTGAAAAAGTTGATCAATTCATTTAAAATTTGAAAATGTGATTTCATCGATCCTGACACAAACAACTTGTTCATTAAAGATAGATCTGACTGGCTGAACTCAGAGTTATGACAGACGACGGAACCTTTGGAAATACAGTTTTTGGAAACTTCATCTGTTACTGTATCATATGTCTAGACATGCTGTCCAAAATGTAACGGCGGGTTTTTGAATCATGATACAAAATTTTCTTTTGGCTTCTTTGATCTTTATACTGTCGAACTTGACTTGGGCGCAGGTGAGCGTTTCTATAGGTTACCGTGTCTGTAGGTCACCGGATCTATATGTCAACGGATCTACATGTCACCGTCTTGATACCACTGACCCTAATCCTTACCCTAACCCAACCCTAACTGTGACGTAACCCTCATCCCAACCACACCCTTACATTAACCTTAACCCTAATACAACATAGTGACTGAAGGCATGGTAGCACACAGGCGCTGTGACATTCACTTCAAAGAAGTTAACAATTATTTATAAGGCTCCGTCGAAAAACTTAGACAAACGAATCACGAGTCAAAAGACGATGCGTTTCGACCTCTTAGTCTTCTTCAGACAAGACACCCAAAATTCAGGACAACGAAATGATCGAGCAGTCACTTATCTTCATCCAGTTCAGCGCTAGATGGGCGTTGACTCAAGTACAGAGTCTAGAATCCAAAAGGAAACCGGTGTGTCGTCATTTCATTCGGTTTGCGTCATGATCTTAGGCTACGTAAAAACATTGGCCCACGTTTTCAACAAAACAACTTCTGACATCTAGAGTGGACTAGGCTAGGACTAGGCCTAGCCTACAGGGGTTAATTCTCAGCAGCCTACTTGGTGTTATGAAACAGGACGAGAGTCGATTGCATGTGTGTGCGACTAGGTCCTCGAGGATACTCGCAGTAACCGGATGTTTTGTGCAGTCATAACCCTGAAAATGTTTCACCACATGTGAACGTGTCACTAAAGTGTTTTGAAAATCAAGTGAAACTTTTCAGTGAAGGTGGGTTTGTCCATTAATTTTCCTCCCACGTAGGTAGATCTAGGTATTGCCGGTTTCACGCATACACAGTAAAAAAAAAAATACTATAGACTGTACTCATTCTCAGTAAACATATATAATAAAAGACTGATCGATTATTTTGTTCGATTCATTGTCCTGTTGATAGTCGCCACTGTCTGAGAAGTAGCTGATCAGTGCCTGTTCATCGATTTTCATGACACCAGTGATGGATATTTCTGCACACCTCCAATTCAGAATCAACAATTCCTGTAGTAGGTACAACAAGCCTCCCATAGAAGAATTTAATCTAATTTGCCTTTTTGTTTTAAATATTCATGCATTTTAAATGATGTCTTTTTATTTCTGGAAAAGATTCATTCACGAATCGAGAATGCAAAATGAGGTATACATGTGATAGTCTAGTAAAAACCTGACAATCACACACACACGCATACATACACTCACTCATACACTCGCTCACACACACACACACACACACACACACACACACACACACACACACACACACACACACAGAGAGAGAGAGAGAGAGAGAGAGAGAGAGAGAGAGAGAGACAGAGACAGAGAGACAGAGAGAGTGTGTGTATGCGCGCGCGTGCCTGTGAGTGTATGCGAGTGTGCGTGCGCGCGCGCGTTTGTGTGTGTGTGTGTGTGTGTGTGTGTGTGTGTGTGTGTGTGTGTGTGTAGCATCCACATTGTTACAATAAATTACAATCAGAGCCTCATTCCTTCGTTATACTTTCTTACTCTATATTCCATCTTAGACATTGGCAGTAGTATACTTCTGTGAAGAGCGCAGGTGGCTCGTTTGATTGATAGATTAACAATCGTAATTTCCAAGGTAACAAGTAGCCAACAAGATGCTTTTTTTTCATCCGGCGCTTGCCCCGCTAAGGGAGTAAGCGTGACTAGCGAGTACCTGCGCATGACTGCGCATGACAGACGGCTGAAAGTCGCGAGACTTTTAACAAACACACATGTCTTCAAATATGCATAAAAAAAATGTGGATGAGCTGTTTCTCCATCAACATTGACGCATATTACAAATTTGAAGACGAACAAAATTGAAAGAACAAACAATAAATGAACTGATAACAAAATAAAGGAACACACACACACAGAGGCACACGTTCACACACACACACATACACACACACACACACACACACACACACACACACACACACACACACACACACATACCCGCGCACACACCCTCAAGTACGCTCGCACGCGCACATGCATGCCCGCGCACACACGACAGTGCGTGTTCCTGTTTACATTAATAAAGACGGGACACGCTTAATCATGGTGAAAAGGCACAGAAGAATGGGAAGGAGGAGGAGAAAAAGAAGAAGAAGGGTGATTAGAAGGCAGGCGAAGAAAAAGTAGGAGGAAGAGGAGGAGAGGAGGGAGGAGAAGGAGGAGGAAAAAGGGAGGAGCAAATGAACAAGAAGGAAAAAAGAAGTAGGAGAAGGGAGGAGGAGAAGAAGGAGGAGGAGTAGAAGAAAAAGGAGAGAGAAGAAGAAGAAGAGGAAGAAGAGGAGGAGGAGGAAGGAAAAAGAGGAAGAAGGGAGGAAGGAAGTAGAAGATTAAGGAAATGAAAGATTACGTGGAGACGGTAAGAGAAGCAGAAATCGAAGCAAATAATTTCAGCGACGACAGTGATGAAAGCAGGGACTGTGACAGAATGTTCTCATGATGACCATGACCGGCGACGAAGACGACACCCATGAGACTGACGGATGATGACGATAGACGTCCTCCATTCTGCCTCTCTGATGGCAGGTCCAGTGTTGAAGCTGGCCAAGTCTAAAGATGAAGGTCCACCCGGTAGGTCTCCTGTATACTGAACCATCCTCTTTTTCTGTTTTATATATGTATTCATAGCCCTGAAGGAGATTGAGCACAGCGCTGTTGACATTTATCACATGATATCCTGTCTATGTGTTGTCCGCACCCCCATCCCCCGTCCCTCTTTTTTTTTTAATGTAAGATGGGACTTCTACTGAGTTCTTTTCTGCTTCCGTGACCCCCACACACTATGCAGGTCTCTATGTTTTGTTATTGGTGGACATTGATCAGCGGACTTCTAATATTTTGACGTTTGATACAGAGCGTCTGGGTTTAGTCATGTATTCATCTACACACAGCCACACGAGAGAGAGAGAGAGAGAGAGAGAGAGAGAGAGAGAGAGAGAGAGAGAGAGAGAGAGAGAGAGAGAGAGAGAGAGATGTGCGATAAATGAGCACACTGGCTACATAAACAGTGTATCTTTACATATATTTGAATGTATGATTGAGTTTGAATATTCCATCTCCCCGTCCACCCCCACCCAAATGTCTGCACATGCCCTAAACGCCATCACTGAAACAAACCAACGAGGAAAGAAAAAGAAGATTATACCAAAAATGGACAGTTCGCATATCATAGATCTCGTATCATGAAGTTCGTGTGAGTCATGTGAGATCCTCTTACATCATCTTTATTTGTGTCATAATAGACCATGTATTATGAAGTTTGTATGCATTGTGGGAGATCCTGTAATGGCATTTTACTTGCCTTATAAATGATTCTGTATTAAGAAGCTTGTAACGTCCTGTTTATTTGTGTCATAGAAGATCCTGTGTCGTGAGTTTCAGTTTCAGTTTTGTTAAGGAGGTGTCATCGCATGCGGACTAGTCCATACACGTTACATGCCTGCGCATCATGTAAAGCTGATTGATAAATGACTAAGGTGAGAGAATTTAAGAAGAGGGTCTCATGGCTACGACTCTGCAGATATATCTGACCTACGCATTAGCCCAACGTGCTGGTCAGATCTTGAGTACGTACCTACTATTGGCTGTGCCATTATTATCATTGTATCTGTGTGTGGTGGGTGCGAACGCGTGTGAGTATATGTGTGTGCATGGATGTATGGGCACGGGTCCATGTGTGTGTGTGTGTGTGTGTGTGTGTGTGTGTGTGTGTGTGTGTGTGTGTGTGTGTGTGTGTGATCTGTGAGCTTGTGTGAGCATGCTTCTGCATACATGCATCTGGATATGTATGTCTACATATGTGTGAGTGTGTGTGTGTGTGTGTGTGTGTGTGTGTGTGTGTGTGTGTGTGTGTGTGTGTGTGTGTGTGTGAGTGCGTATGTGTGCCTGCGTATATGGGTGTACACGCACGTGTGTGCCAATTTGTGCACACACGCGCGAGTGTGTGTGTGTATGTGCGCGCGCGCGCGCGCGCGCGCGCGCGCGCGCGCGCGTGTGTGTGTGTGTGTGTGTGTGTGTGTATGTGTGTGTGTGTGTGTGTGTGTGTGTGTGTGTGTGTGTGTGTGTGTGTGTGTGTGTGTGTGTGTGTGTGTGTGTATGTGATCTGTGAGCTTGTGTGAGCATGCTTCTGCATACATGCATCTGGATATGTATGTCTACATATGTGTGAGTGTATGTGTGTGTGTGTGTGTGTGTGTGTGTGTGTGTGTGTGTGTGTGTATGTGAGTGCGTATGTGTGCCTGTGTATATGGGTGTACACGCACGTGTGTGCCAATTTGTGCACACGCGCGCGCGCGCGCGCGCGCGTGTGTGTGTGTGTGTGTGTGTGTGTGTGTGTGTGTGTGTGTGTGTGTGTGTGTACGCGTGCATGTTTGCACGCATTTTTGTATATATGTGCTCGCACACGCGCGTGCGTAAGCGTGATTGTGTGTGCGTATCTACGTGAGCGGGTCTAAGGGAAATAGGAGAGGGAGGAGGAAGTAAACGAGAGGGGAGGTGGGGGATGGGTGTGAGAGTGTAGAACGAAGGGTGGCAAAGGAACGTTAGAGATGATGGAGGTGTGGGAAAGGAGATGATATGGCTTAGGACAGGGTGGAGGAGGAACGGGAACGTGCGATGGAGGGGGCGGGGGGGGGGGGGGCGCGTTTGGGGGGGGGGGAGGGGGGTCGAGGAGTAGCACGAAGAAAGGAGAGAGGGAGGGAAAAAGGGAAATAGATAGACGGGGGGAGGGGAGAAGGAGAGGAGAGGGCGCGAGAGAGGATAGAAGAGTCTCTTGGTGGAGAGAAAAAGAGAGAGAGAGAGAGGGGGGGGGGGGGGGGGGGGCGAGGGGGGGAGAGACAGGGAGACAGAAAGGGGAGTGGACAGAATAGGAGCAAGGGGGGGGGGGGGGGGTTGGAGTGGTGAAGAGAGGGGACAGGCAGGACAGACAGGCTATGATTAACACTGGTCAGTCGACATGGACAATAACGCAAGCATGTAAAAAAGGCTCCAAGAATGGTGATCTGTGCATAAGAAGAGTGAGATGAAAAGGAGGTTAATATACCTTAAAAATACTGAGGATATAGATTATAATGTGTGCAGCACAAAAAATGCTGGATTACCACAGCAGCGTGTAGGATTGAACACGAGTGAGGTAACACGGATGATAATATAACACATGAAAATCACTAGCCCCCACGTGGATCCAACACCACACTGTTGGGTAGTGAGTTGGGCTAAAACAACGTCCAGTGACAAAAAAAACGCCCTAGCAGTCCGTTCCTTTCCATGCAGTGGACTTAGGCTTCAGTCACAGCGTGTGTCGCCGCCGTGTCTGCTACTACACCAACTGGGCTGAGGACCGCAAGGGCTCTCATGACCGTTTCGTGCCTGGAAGCCTCAACGCCAGTCTCTGCACCCACATCCACTATGCCTACGCCAAAGTGTCTTCCAACCGACTCTCCCCATCACGAGCCGATGACGTCATCCTTGACCATCCCGACAAAGGCATGTGAGTTTGAAGAAAACAATAGTTGTGACAAGAACAGAAAAATGTTCAACTCTGAAGCAGAAAAACAAATGCAAAAGCATATACGCATACCACGTCTGTCTGTCTGTCTGTCTGTCTGTCTGTCTGCCTGTCTGTCTGTCTGTCTGTCTTTCACTCTTCTCTCTCTCTCTCTCTCTCTCTCTCTCTCTCTCTCTCTCTCTCTCTCTCTCTCTCTCTCACACACATAAGCTCATAGTAATTCTTTAGCAGCTCATAGTAATTTTTTTAGCATCTCATAGTAATTCTTGATGAGCTCATCGTAATTCTTCATAAGCCCATAGCCATTCTTTATAAGGTCATAATAATTCTTTATAAGGTCATAGTAATTTTTTTTTTGTTGCTGTCCCAACCTCTGTGCCACCTCAGAGGCAGTGCACCCACGCCGCTCATTTTGACACCCATCCACAGCCACAGCCCGGTCGGCCCCGACGCAGCCCCGGCACCGACAATCCACAGGGAGCAGTCAATGTCAAGTCGTCAAGACGCAACCCACCGGAGGAGACACTGCACTGCTGCCGAGTCACTTTGGTGGTGTTCAGTGGCGCCTGTTCTGATCTAACATACGCGCAGGACACCACCTACTAAGTCCCCTACTGACGACAATAATTGCTTAGTCGCGGAGCCGGCGTGAGTGAGCTCTCCTTCTGGAGGGCGCCACCACGTCCGTCCAACGACAGCCCCCATGGACCCGCCGATACCGGTGCCCCGACGGAACCAAACCAAGGCCACAGACGTGGAGAGGACATCGAAATTGAGGTCACCATGAGAGCAGGGCATGAAGGGCCACAGACCTTGAGACATTTTTTTTTTTAATGCTGATCGATGAGAATGAGGATGATTAAGATGATGCTAGGGATTTCCATTTCGGTCTGAGACTACATGACAGGGCTGTACTCTACGCTTCCTTTCATAATATATCCTGGTGTCAACCATCCAGAGAGATACAGGCACCTGCAGTGTTGGTCAGGAAATTTGAGCAACACTCTCAGAAACGCATCCATTAAGTGGATGAAACTCGACTGTGTGGTCCCAGTCTTCCCAACTGAGTATGCAGAAAACTCAATTCTGGGTAGGAGCCAGTCGGGGCAGAAAAAACCCCCACATGACTCTGATGGGATTCGAAGCCTCCCGGCCGGGAGTCCGCGACGCTAACCATACTAATTCTTTACAACCACATAGTAATTCTTTAGCAGCTCATAGTAATTCTTTAGCAGCTCATAGTAATTCTTTAGCAGCTGATAGTACTTCTTTAGCAGCTCATAGTATTTCTTTCGCAGCTCATAGTATTTCTTTAGCAGCTTAGCAGCTCATAGTAATTCTTGATAGGCTCATAGTAATTCTTGATAAGCTCATAGTAATTCTTGATAAGCTCATAGACAATCTTTATAAGCTCATAGTAATCGTTGATAAGCTCATAGCAGTTCTGTATACGCTCATAGTAATTCTTGACGAGCTCATAGTAATTCTTTATAAGCTCATAGTAATTCTTTTTAAGCTCATAGTAATTCTTATAAGCTCGTAGTAATTCTTTATAAGCTCATACAAATTTTTGATAAGCTCATAGTAGTTCTTGATGAGCTCATAGTAATTCTTTATAAGCGGATAGTATTTCTTGATAAGCTCATAGTAAATTCTTGATAAGTTCATAGTAATTCTTTATAAGCTCATAGTAATTCTTGATAAGCTCATAGTTCAGGAACCTGTTCCAGCATCATGTGGCATGTGTGCTGGTGAACTCTTCCACACCTATACCCATCCCGCTCATCCCGCCCACGACCTCTACAAACTGATATCCTTTATCTCCTCTGTCACCACACGGAGACCTCTCGCTCTGTCACACACACACACACACACACACACACACACACACACACACACACACACACACACACACTCACTCGCTCGCTCACCAAAGAGACAGACACACAGACAGAAAAATAGACAGACAGACAGACGGACAGAAAAATAAACTAAAAGGTACACAGACAAGCAAACAGACAGACAAACGGACGGACGTACAGACGGAGAAAGAGCACAACTTTCTGTACCTTAGAGAATGCCGCATCGTTTATTCATTTTGTTATAAATGACACACAGATCAATGTCTGTTCAGTGTTCCTTTTCTTCTTTAAGTCCCAGCCGTTTCAACAGTCGTTGTCTCTGCACCTGTCTGCGACGTTCCAAGCACACATTTAATAAATATAGGTATGGCGTCCCAGCTGCACTGACGAAAATGAAGAAAACTGAAACCGACTCGTCACCGGGCAACCGAACACCTCGTGACGTCATAATAGCCCACCACGTCACAAGATGCCAGCAACAGGCATCTGTAACAGCCGGGGAGATAACTCGACGGGCCGCAATGAGGTTACGAGCCTTGTCGTCCCTGGCCAGGAAAGCCAAAGTACTTTTGCGGATAATGGTGTAGATGTAGATTTGACCAGCATAGTCAGCGACATCAACGTGCTGTTCAGGACCACCAGGATACTGAAGGCGTAGTGATGTCCCCCTGGTCGATCAGCTGGCACAGGCAGTGGAACACAGAGACTGGTCTGACTGAAGGCTTTGCCTGATGACGCCATGGGAGTGATGGCAAGACAGGCAGCTGCCAGCCACGCCAGCAGGCAGACAGGTAAAATCGTCTTCTTTCTCCGCTCAGTTCTCACTTTCTCTGACCACATCACAGCTACACACCTGTCTAAGGTCATGCTGACATTCACAAACACACCTACCTGGTTTGTAACAGAGAAAAAAAATGTCCATTTTAGTTTTTAATGTCTGACTTTGTGTTGTTTCAAATGACATGAACAAAATGTACATTAATATGTACTTGTCAAAACATTTCGGTGTGTTAAAACTGCCTTTGAATCAGAGCCATGTAAGTACCATTTGATCGACTTTTAAATGGCAAAATTATAAATATAATCAGTTTAATCCAACAATGATGCTTACTGGAATTTGGGAAAGGTTGTTTCTTTTTAATACCTCTGATTTGAGTTGTGTATAGGTATACATTTAAAACTATTTACAAAGTATCAATATTGAGTTGTGCCTAAAACGAGTGTTTTTTTTTTTTCGTTCGTTATTTATCTTTAAGACTACATCACATTGCAGATGAAATAGACGAGTTACAAATCCCACCAGCTGAACAGCTCAAAAGGTGTTCTCAGGCTGTCACATACCAGAAGAAGGAGTGTAACAAGGGCTGAAACAGCATCATGTTCTTTGTTTTTTTTCTTCCATAAAAATGCTGTAGCTAAAAAAAAGTAGGCATATCATTGATAGCATATAGGATAGTTTTTGCTAAATGTTTGAACTGCTAGAACTATCAGGTATCAGAACTAGAGTCAGAAATATCTGAGGACCAAGAACAGGCATTGCACAATTACATTTTGAATTGTCACCCGTTTTTATCATTGCGTATACTTTAGTCAATAAGCCTGTGAATTCCGAAATGTTATAATTTATCAAGCCATCACACACACACACACACACACACACACACACACACACACACACACACACACACACAGGTGTGCACGCACGCACGGACACACACACACACACACACACACACACACACACACACACACACACACACACACAGAGTCCTTTCAAAAATTTTGCAGTGCCAGTAAACACACACACACACACACACACACACACACACACACACACACACATATCCATGACACACGTCATCAAGATGGCGGAGACAGCAAGCCGCTAAAATCAGAACGTGCGGGGTTTTTTTCACAATACTCCAGGAATGACCAGGACAAGGAGTACAGGGCATGTACACAGATCGCAAGAAAGTGGCGATGAAGCAGCAAGTAACAGCATCATTTCTGAGACCGGTGCGGTTACGAAGGACCAGAGGGACGATCGAAACGACGGTAAGAACGCCGCGCCGAAGAACGCTAGATCAGCAGAGTCGGAATCTGTCACTACCAGCATGTGTACTTCTGTCAGTCTCCATCCACTGAGTAACGAGGTCCTGCTGAGGAAAATATGTGAAATGACCGAGACAATTTCTTCCCTGTGCTCCCGAATCTCTTCCCTTGAAACGGCTGTACGAGACACCCAAGCAGCAACAAAGTACAAGCGGAACATCCAAAAGAGGTCAGTCATAATTCTACACAGACAGAAATAAATGAAAATTCTTGGACATACGCAGATGCAGCCAAGCATTTTTCTCAAAAACAAACAACGCACAAAACCACTCAAAATGAACTGAAAAACATGAAACCAAAATCTGAGAAGGTACAAACAGAAAGGAAGAGAACAAATGATGTTAAAAAGAAATGACGTAAACAAAAGAAATGACGTTATGACTTCTGACACTAAAGAGGTGGGGAAAAAAGAAAAGAAGTTCAAGATCTCCCTACAGCTGTAATCGTTCATGACTCTGTCATGACTGGTGTCCAGGGCGGACGGCTAGGTCTATCTTACGGGGTGAATGCGATCACAATGAAAGCACACACCACGGAAGATGTAGAGAAGGCAGTCAAATCTGCATGTGCTAACAAATCTCCCGACGCAATACTGATTCATTGTGGGATCAATGATGTAAAAAAGAAGGATGCACCCACTGCTGCAAACTCTCTCATTACTTGTGCAAGAAAGATTTCAGAACAACACCCGGGGAGTAAAATTATCATAAGCAAGATTGCTCCAACAAGGGATCCAACATTAGAAATAAAAAGAAATCTTTTCAACGCTATACTGTCCAATGAACTCTACGAACAGGATAGAATAACCACCGTATATCATGAGAACCTGAAAACCAGCCTGAACTTCATGAAGGACAAGATTCATCCCAATCGAAGAGGAACCAGCGTCCTGGCCGGAAACATAGGGAGAGCCTTGCGGAACATCTTCTGGGTGACTCCACGTCGATCCAGACCAAGACACAATAGCCTGCCACCCAGAGGACAGCAATATTCCCGACCCCCCTACTACTACACGGGCCTCCACGACTACCAAGCTTCATGGTGGAACCTTACGATGTGTTGTACGACTATTAACTACATCCTTAAAGAGGAGCTGTAGACAGTGTTCACGTCTTGATTTTGGAGTTTCAGACAGTGTTCCTGAGTATATTATAAAAACCCTGTCATTTTCTCGCCTGAAAGACGGTTGTAGTGTCCATCTACCAATCTACCAATCCTCCTCTCTTTACTTGAAGACGTGTACAGAACAAATAGTTATTCTCATTGTATTTGCCTATTATTTTCATACGCACACAGTTTTTTCTTTTTTGTTGTTGTTGTTTTTTTTGTTTGTTTGTTTTTCTTTTTTTTTTTGACGTTGTTTACTTGTGATTTCTTTTTTAGATTCATGCCTTAAATTTTTTTAGTACATTAAGTATTTACTTTGACGTCCTTTGTAGAATTCATACGATTCTTAAATAATGACTTCATATAGTCAATCGATAGCACAAAACGTATCGTTTTTTTCAGTGGAATTGTAGATCTGTAACTACAACCAAGCATACTTACGACATCATCTTTCTTCAAACCCATACAAAGTTTTGATATTACAATCGTTAAATGTTATCCCTTCCAAACTGCCTAGTTTGCCTAACTATTATTTCCCTCCAGTATACGACAAGGGAAGTTCCAACGGTCACGTAAATACTGCAATATATATACGCGAAGGGCTTCAGTATAACATAAGTGCATCACCAATCCCAAAGTCTGTCAGTGATGTACATGCATGCGTAGCCAATATAAAACTTGGTAATTCTTTCACAATGAATGTTATGTCAGTATATTTTCCTAAAGGCCCGAATGATCAGAATTCTGACTGGCTACGCGCTATTCAAGATCAACATTGTAATAAGTGGTTGATAGCGGGCGACTTTAATGCTCACTCGCCCTTCTGGGAAAATGATTGTAGCTCGGTTACCAGTAATCGTCTTGTTGAAAACATCGTAGACAGTTCATTCCACCTTTTAAACGATGGCAGTATCACCCGGATACCAGATATATCCAAACATAGAGCTACAGCTATAGACCTTTCCTTTATCTCACCAGAACTCGCTCCATCTTGTACATGGGAAACATGTAAAGATACTTTAGGTAGCGATCATTTGCCTATAATTATAACCATTGTTAAAGAAAATATTCAGGGTAATAATGATGTACATGATACTCCAGTGAAATACGACTATATAAGTGTGCAGACTGGGATAAATTTCAAACTATTCTAGCTTGTCAAAACTTCGACAAATGTATGCAAGAGCACACTGACAAGCAATATTCCGATTTCAAGGATGCAGTTATTTTGGCAGCTAATTCATCAATCCCAAGACTACAAACACAAAACAGTCTAAAACATGGGGAATATCTGGTGGACTAATGAATGTGAACAAGCTGTTAATTTTAAAAAAAACACAAATATAAGGTGTACATTAAGGCGAAAACAGAAAAAAAAATCTAGATGAAAAATTTACGCAAACAGCTAATAGAAGACAGTCATATGGAAATGAAGAAAGCAAAGACACACAGTAATAATGTATATAGCCAAAGCAAAACGGCTATATTGGAATTCTTTTCTGCACAAAGGAAGTTACAGATAATAAAGACTTTAATAAGGTTTGGAACAAAGTGAAATGCATGAAAAATGGAATTAGACTTCCAAGCTATCCAATACAATCTAATGAGAATAAGTTTCCTTCTGATGGAGAAAAGGGCGAAACCTTCGTGGATATGTTTTTCTGACTAGTAAATCAGAAGGTCTGTCCTCAAACTGTAAAATATATAGAGAAAAAGAACAATTGCAGCCTCTCTATTTCAGACCCTCTTCCTGATAATGATCTCTCTATTAATGCACCGATAACAATCAGAGAGTTGAGAAGTGCATTATATGGTATCAGCAACAAAAAATGCTTCTGCTGGTCTTGATATTGTGAGCAATGAAATTTTAAAACATCTCCCTGATAACTGCATTGTTTTCCTGCATCATATAGTTCAGAATTGCTGGGAAAATGGCGTTGTTCCTCAAATATGGAAAGATTCAATAGTCGTTCCAATTTTAAAAAACCTGGAAAACCTATGAATGACAAAAACAGCTACCGCCCCATAGCTCTCACTTCCCATTGTGGTAAACTTGTAGAAAAAATTGTTTTAAATAGGCTCATGCACTTTTGTGAAAAGAACAATGTAATACCCAATTAATCAAGCTGGATTTATGAAAGGAAGATCCACAGTTGAACACCTGGTTAAATTATCTACTCAAATAAAGCGTCAGTTTGCTCGCAGGAAAAGTATACTCGCTACCTTCTTTGATGTTAAAAAAGCCTATGACCAAGTCTGGCACAGGCGCTTGTTATACAAACTTAAACTGATTGGAATATCTGGAAACATGTACAATTATATTAAATCATTTTTAAATAATAGAAGTATGTTAGCCAGAGTAGGAAGACGACACTCAACACTCAGAAATCTAGACATGGGAATTCCGCAAGGTTCAGTATTAGCACCTATTCTTTTTAACATCCTTATTCACGATCTCCCAAAGCAGCAGTCTCCAAAAATGTCGTTCTAGTGCAATACGCAGATGATATCTGTATGTGGATGGAAGTAACTCTGAAAAGTCAACCCCACAAAGAGCTCAGAATTATGTTAGAAGACTATATCAAAGAGATTTAGATAGCATAGGGAACTATATGAGAGAAAATGGTCTGTCCTTGTCCACTGAAAAAACAAAGTATGATGTTGTTTTTAATGCAGGAAGCAATCCAGAAAATTTACCAGTCTTCAAACTTCTAGGGGAACCTTTAGAATATAAACAAAGTATTAAATTTTTAGGACTTTTCTTTACTCTCCAAAATTATCTTGGAATATTCATTTTGAATATATATTAACAAAGGCTAGGAAAAGTCTGAATTTACTAAAGACCATAAGCAGACTGCCCTGGGGAATGGATTCAAAAACTCTACTTCATCTTTCTGTTGCTCTTATTAGATCAAAACTTACATATGGTCAAGAAGTGTACTTTAGCGCTCCAAAATTTCTTCTAAAAAAGTTACAAAGTTTGGATTGCAAAGCCATTAAATTTGCTCTCGGTATCCCTATTCATGCCTCAAACGAAAAGACATATAGAGAAGCTGGAATTTTGCCCCTTGATGATTATCGTGAACTAGCTGCATCAAAATTTGTCATAAAATCGAGTGCTAGTGATAATTACATTCAAGAAGATTTAAAAATTAGATCGGACACTGATTTTCCCAAAAAGAGCAATTACGATTAAATCGCAAGAAACAATAGCTACATATACTTCTGATTTGATTAAATGTTCAAAAAAATAGATATTGAAGCAGTGGCTAAAAACCATCTTCTTCCTCTATTCCATCATGGGAGATACCAAAACCTATTCTTGATACTGGTTATTCTGATATCAAAAAAAAGGGTAAATATTAATATCATCACAAATTTAGCAAAATCACACGTATACGAAAGATATCAAAATCATTTTCAGGTGTTTACTGATGGTTCCGTTTTAGATGATGGAAATGTTGGTGCAGCATTTGTTATTCCTTCTCTTAAAACTCAAAGATCGTTCTTTTTGGGTAGCAATTTATCTATATTCACAGCCGAATTAGTAGCTATAATGATGGCAATGGAATTTCTAACAGATCGTTCCATTAACATCGCTCAGATAGTTTTCTTTGTAGATTCAAAATCAGTCCTACTTGCCCTTGACTCCTCTAATATATCGACACGACCCGACCTTGTGTTTGAAATTAAATATCTTTTATACTGTCTGGTGTCTAAAGGCATTATTATAGAATTTTGCTGGATTCCTTCGCATACTGGTATACTTGGAAATGAATTGGCTGATAGGGCTGCGAAAAAAGGTGCTAAAAAAGCAGGGTCATTTTCTGAGTTGAAAATAAAACCGTCAGTAGTAGAATGTTATCGTACCCTTGAATCGACTGCACGGAAGAGAGCCCAAGCAAATGTTGATTCGTCTACCAAGATTTCATCCAACCAATGGGAAGCTTTTCAATAGACCTTGTATTAAGAAAATGCCTGATCTTCCAGTTTATTATTCCAGACAAATATCTTCCCTTATAATTCGATTAAAGCTAAATGCTTTGAAAACAAAATTTAGTAAGAATACTAACTGTATTTGGGTAAAGAGATAACACTGAACCACATTTTGTTCAATTGTCACAAGTTGACTGCTTTCTTACCAACATCATTACGATCCAATACTTTTTCTGAAAAAAAAACTTGCAAGATCTACTTTTTCGAATCATTCTCTGCTGATCG
>JADBJO010003350.1:175258-208440 GCA_016801955.1 Conus betulinus | reverse complement strand
TTTAAACTATTGAATGAAAGTCCGTTGCAGTGGAACTAAAGTACATGTGTTCAGAAAAATGTGCAGGACAAAACCAAATGAAAGAGACAGTGTTTAAAGTCATGGAATCATTAACTGTTAAGGCTTGAATGTGCTTGGAAGATTGAAGGAGTCAATCTTTTTAGGAAAACCATACAAATCCTGGAAAAACAGCTTTTGCTGGTCGTCAGTTTGTCATGAAAGATCATACAGAAATGTTTTTTACTTTGGAGGAAAGAGGGAGATTTTTTTTAGAGAAAAAAGGGGGGGTGGTGGTGGTGGTGGAGAAGGGGTAGGAGGGTACAAACCAGTGTATGCAGGAGGTAACTGCAGAATCATTTATTTTAGGGAGAGAGGAACAGGTGAAGAAATTCAAGGGAGGCAGTCAGGAATTTGCTGTGTGGAAAGGAGCATGGAAGTAGGCTTTGAGTTGCACCTTTTTCTGTGCTTTAAGATTATCTTAATGTTCCCATTTCCTGGGTCCTGTTTAATATTTGTCTGCCTATGAAGTGTCTGAAAGAAATGGATTCAAATCTCTGTAAGTGAACCTGTCTGCTGCAGAGTCCCCTTCAAATATCTTTGAAAATTACTTGACCATCTACCCACAAATGCCTATGTTTTGAATCCTGTAATACGCACAGAAAAACAAAAGAGTACAGTTGTGTGAATTGACAGTGAATGTGTTGTGCCGAACCGTGTTTTGTGATCTGCATGCTATAAATTCACCAGTGCATATTTTTCATTATAACAATGAATACTTATTGAATCACACACACACACACATTTGCTGTGTGCTGGTGTCCTGTTAACAAAGCGCTATTCCCCCAGTTCATGTTTCCACCAGGTGGAGCAAAGTGGTCGTCCCCAGAGAGGTTCTGGAGGACCTGCTGCCCGGCCCGGTCACTGTGGTGAGCGAACGCAGCCCAGATTTGAACCCCGAACTGAACCCCTCCACCCCCTCCCTCATCGGCATCCGCATCCCCGACCATGCCTTCATGCAGAGACTGGCCCAGGCGTGTGGTGGACCCATTGCGCTGACCAGCGCCAACAAGAGCGCCGCCCAGAGCACGCTGACTCTGGATGTAAGTGAGGAGGGGAGGGGAGAGGAGGAGGCGGTGGTGGGTAGAGAAGACTGACATGGTGGCTGTGGAGATGGAGGTGGACAGTTGGGCAGAAGACGTAACATTTTACTCACACTGTAGTCACAGTGAGTGTGGAGGTTATGGTGTATCATTCAAGGTTCCCACTTCTTCAGAAATTTGTGAAATTCAGAGAAATGTGAAAATGAGAAAATTGCTGCAGGGGTTTGGGGGGGGGGGGGGGGGGGGAGCTATTGGCTAAAAAATGAAATAAGGGGAAAAGAAAAAAGTGGCAGTAGAATGTACACAGCCCTTTTGGCTTGCTAGCAGAAGACGCTGATGCCGCGAGATCTTGTGTTTAAACATCTTTGCTATAGAGAGCTGGCTTTTTTTTTTTTTTTTTTTTTCGCCATGTTGCAAGCCCCATTGAAGGCAAAATGATGTCATGCTGTGACACTAAGTATTGGCATGATGCTGCAACAGTGAAGGAGATGGACAAAAGCTGGTTGGATGGGTGGTCCTGATGCTGGTTGGGTCAGTGTGTGGATATGTACCTCTCATTGTTTAGACTGGCATCTGGTTGCAGCGTTGTGAATGCAAGATGGGGGAGGGAGGGGGGACGACACATTGGTGTGTAGACAGTGAGGGTGGGAGGAAGAGGTATCAATGTGTTATGTTAGGAGCTGAGTGCTTTAGGTGTCAGGTGGGTGGGTATGACAGTGATAGCACAGACATGAAGACTTAAAATAGTGCAAATTTTGTGATTGTATATTGTGGGAAGGATCTGACAGTTTAAAAACGATCAGTGTATGTAATTTAGTATACATCTGGTGACTAATAATGAAATAAGACAGAGGGACACTTGAATAATGTACACACACACACACACACACACACACACACACACACACACACACACATGCACACACACACACACACACACACACACACACACACACACACACACACACACACACACACACACACACACACACACACCTTGACGGACGTGACAAAATGGCGGAGACTGCCAGCAGTTAACCTTTTATCTGGAGGTAAAAGTTTTCGCAAGTGACTGAAGACCATGAAATCTAGAAGTAACGGCACTCCTGCGTGTAAACGAATCACTCGGGCTTCCCAGCGAAGGACAGCCTCGAGTGTAAACACGTCGGATTGTTCAGAGAGAGCCATCGATGCGACTCACGAAGCGATAAGCCGTCTACTCCTACACCAACGACAAAGGAGTCTTCAAACGCGTCAGTGTGCAGCGACGTTATGCCAACACGTGTGCTGTGCGCAACATCTGACCCAACGCCTGACTTACGGCAAGTCATTTTAGATCTGAGCAGCCGAATATCCTCCCTAGAAAAAGCAGTGGAGTGTCAAAACAACATAATTCTGAAGATCGGCAAGCCGAAAGTTTCCATGACGACCACGGAAACCCAAACAGACCCCTGCCCTCCAGCTGGACCCACCTACGCTGAAGTGGCGGGGTGTGGATTGTCGTCAGGCGTTGAGAGTCATCCAGCACAGCACAAGACGTCTGCTACAGAAAGAATAGGCCTAACGAAGAAAGGGTGTGACTACCAAAAAGGTTAGCCTTCGAAGACGACAAATCACGCCAAACCTTCCAAGGCTCACACGTCAAGAGATGACGTCAAGCACAAATCTCGTCATCATGTAGATTCCAAAAAGAAATCGAGCACTAGTGCAGATCTTCCAATGTACTTATCCTTCACGACTCTGTTATGAACGGAGTACAAGAAGCACGCCTTGGTCGGTCTTATCACTTTAAACCTTCAAAAGAACGAAGCAACACTTTAAAAATAACTCAAGATCATTTGCAGGAGATAGCCTCAAAAAAACCATCATCTTGACGCTGTGGTTATCCACTGTGGATTAACGACCTGAAGACAACAGAGCCAAATAAGCTGTGCAACACCTTCGTTAAATCACTTAAAGACGCATCAAGAAAGAATCCTAACACCAGATTCGTCATCAGCAAAGCTCCCACTGTAAAAGACCTGAAGATGGAGGTAAATCGGCAGTTATTTAATGCCATCCTTACCTCCGAGCTGTTCGACGTGAACAACATCACGCTCGTCGATCATCATAACATAAAGGCCTTACCATCTCAAGGACAACTGCCACCTGTCACAGAGGGGGACCAGTCTGCTGGCGGGGAACGTGGGGCGACACGTCAGGGATCTTCTGTGGGAAACGCCCAGGAAGCCAGCCCGCTATGCCCGACCTTTTCTGCGTCCACCCTACCCCGACCGCAGCTGGTTCAACCCGTTTGACGTCCTAGGAGACTGGCCAGTATTCTAAAAAATTGTCACATGCGTCTACACACTTGCGATTTCAATTACCTCTGTGCCCTTAGACTGCGTCGCGCGCACATAACTGCTGTGTTTTTTGTCGGCTAATTTTTGACTGTACAGGCAATTTTTTCCCTTTAGAAAATATTGACGTTATCATTATCATTATTATAATTTTATTTTCTGTTAACTTGTCAGATTGTGAGAGATTTAGTGGATGTCGGCGGCGGAAAGTAACTTCAGTGTGTTCCAGTGGAATTGTCGCTCCATCAGAACGAACTTGGATCACCTCGTGCAACACCTGGCGCACCATGAATACAAACTTTTAGCTCTTCAGTCTCTAAATGTTATAAGAGACAAGCTACCTAAATTAAAAAAAACTTATTTTCCCCCTATACATCAGAAGGTAGATACCGATGGAAAATCAGTACAGCTATATATATTCATGAAGGGTAAAGTACATTTCATGCCCAAATCCTATTCCACCAAAGTATTCCCAATCTAAATTCTTGTGCCGTGACAGTTCAGATGAACTCTTCACTCTTAACTGTCATATCTGTTTACTACCACAGGGTCCAAATGATTTAAACACAGAGTGGATTCGAACACTCCAGACGGATCAAGGTAAAAAAATTCCTCATTGCAGGAGATTTCAATGCACATTCACCATTTTGGGAGAAGGACTGTCAATCAATTACAAGTAATCGTTTCGTTGAAAATATTGTTGATGCTTCCTTCTATCTCCTTAATGATGGTCGAATAACTCGTATTCCTGATAATCCTAGTCATAGAGCGAGTGCCATCGATCTCACTTTAGTGTCCCCAGATGTGGCACCTGTCTGCAGTTGGAATACACTTGATGACAACCTACATAGTGATCATTTACCTATTGTCACTTGCTTTGAAACTAAGAAATCTCAAGCAACAGATCTAACCAAGGACAAAGTACCAAGTATAACTATAGACTTGCAAATTGGGATAAATTTTCAAGTTTACTTTCTACATTTCAAGTTAATGACGCAAACAAAAGATGTCAATACCTTATATACTTTATTTACAAATGCAGTTCTAGATGCTGCAGATGAATCTATCCCGCGGTGCAAGTCAGTAAGATCTCACAAGCATTCGGGAAATATTTGGTGGAACCAAGCTTGCGAAGAAGCAAAGGAGGAAAAGATATCAAAAATTTAAAATGTATTTAAGAGATAAGTCTGTCCCAAATCATTTAGAGATGAAAAAAGCAAAAAACACAAAGCCATATGGTTAATGCACAAGCAAAAAGGCAATATTGGTCTATTTTTTTTTGCACAAATGAAGTATCAAATCACAAGGACATGCAAAAAGTCTGGGAAAAACTAAAAACTATGAAGAATGGAATTAACTTGCCACAGTGTCCTATCAAACTGGACAACTCGGAGATACCTACAAATCTAGAAAAAGCTGAAGAATTTGCTGAAATGTTTGCAAATTATAGTACAAATACTGGACTGTCAGATAAAGACAGGACATATAGAGAAAATCAAGAAAAAAATAGAACACATAAAGAAACAAATAATATAACTGAATCGTATATAAATGCTGATATAACATTGTACGAAGTAAAAGAATGTATTTCAAGTCTTAAGAAGAAAACATCCGTTGGTTTAGACGGAATCTCAAATGAAATGTTGGGACACCTGCCAAATAATGTTATAGAATTTCTTCATTTTTTCCTACAGAAATGCTGGTCTGATGGTAGTATCCCTCTCGTCTGGAAACACTCAATCATCATTCCAGTACACAAACAAGGAAAGCCCAGAGCAGAAAAAAAAACAGCTATCGTCCAATCGCCTTAACATCCCACACATGCAAACTAATGGAAAGATTGTTTTAAATAGACTAGATCATTATTGCGAAAAATATAAAATAATACCTGTCAACCAAGCTGGCTTTCGAAAAGCAGATTTACAACTGAACATCTCGTTAAATTAACAACCCAAGTAAAGCAGCAGTTCGCAAGACGAAAAAATATACTAGCGACATTTTTTGATGTCCGAAAAGCATACGATCAAGTTTGGCACACTCGCCTTCTCTATAAACTTAAACACATAGGCATAACAGGTAACACGTACAATTACATTGCCAGCTTTCTATCTAATAGGTTTATACAGGTAAAGCTTGGAAATTCATATTCAAACCCCAGACAGCTAAGTATGGGTCTGCCTCAGGGATCGGTTATTTCTCCAATTTTGTTTAACATCTTTTTAGCTGATCTTCCGAAAGACCTGTCCAAAGATACCACTTTAGCTCAATTTGCTGATGATATTTGTATGTGGATGAAGGTGACAATGAAACGTAAAACTCCAGTCAGGGCTTTGAACCATATAAAGAAAGTGTATCAACATGAACTTGATAAAATCAACAACTTTATGATAGAAAATGGACTCACCTTATCATTGGAAAAAACAAAAATCATGCTGTTTAATTCAGGCTATGACCCAAATAAATTACCTGAATTCACTATTAATGGTGCAATCATAAAATATACACAAATAGTCAAATTTCTGGGCGTCTACCTCACTTCAAAAAACTTTCGTGGAATTACCACATCGACTACATAACAAACAAAGCTAGAAAAAGTCTGAACTTTTTGAAGGTAATAAGCAGACAGCACTGGGGACAGGACACAAAAGCACTAATATCTCTCGCTACCTCCTTGTACGATCACGGCTGACGTATGCCCAGGAGGTTTTTTTTTCAGCGCTCCTGCGCACTTGTTAAAGAAACTGCAGAGCATAGATTCCAAAGCTTACAAACTTGCTCTGGGTGTACCAGTACACGCGTCAATTTTAGGAACTTACAGAGAAGCAGGTGTTTCTACCCCTCAATGAACAAAGAAAAGCCTCAGCTGCGAAATTTATCATTAAAACTTCTGCTTACGAAACATTTTCACATAAAGAAACAAATCTTAATTCAGAAACCGATTTTGCAAAAAGAGCAAGAACAATACAGTCATTGAAGTCCATTAATACATATGCCTCAGATATTATTTGTAATACAGAGCTGAACGGGAAAAAGGTTGCAGTTAAACCTTCTTTTTCTCCACTTCCAGAATGGGAACAAAATCAACCAATATTTGACATTGACCACACAGATTTATCAAAAAAAAACATTCCCCTAACCTATTAAAATGTTTAGTTAATTCCCACTTGGAAGTAAGTATATACAGACTATCTAAAGATATACACCGATGGATCCGTCCTTGAAGATGGAAATACTGGTGCAGCTTTTGTAATACCCTTATTAAAAACAGAAAAACGATATTACATTGGTAAACATTATTCTATTTTTACTGCTGAACTTGTAGCCATACTTATGGCATTAAATTACATTGTAGATTTTTCGATGGATACATGCAAAATCTTATTCTGTGTGGATTCAAAGTCTGTTTTACAAGCCATTAAATCCCGAGGCATAAGAAAACGACTGGAAAATGACTATTGAAATAAAACATATCATTCATGAGTTGTCTATAAAGGGTACCAGTATTACCTTTTGCTGGATTCCTTCTCACTCCGGAATCACCCACAACGAGTGGGCAGATCATGCGGCTAAACAGGCAGCGAAAAATTTAGAAGGTTCACAGCATCTCGACATTCAACTAGATCTGCATGAATTTAACCAGCGCATAGAAAAAGTGTCTCAAAATCAGGCTGCTGAACTGCACAAAAAAACAAAAATGGTCAGTATTACCAACACTGTGTACAAGTAAAGAATGCAGCGAATCCGAAATCCTTTTTAAACAATTTATCTGTAATGCATTCCAGACATGTTACTAGTTTGATGTATAAGTTCCGATTGAATGCTTTTAGAACAAAGTATTCTAAAATATATACATTGCATATGTGGCAAACAAAATTACTGTAAACCATCTACTTCTTCACTGCCCAGGAGCTAGGCACTTTGTTCCCAAATAAAAGTTAGCAGATCAATTGTCAGCCAGTGCACCATTATCCACTGAAAATATTTTAAATAATCATACATTACTTTGCATGTTCTCTGTAATTTGAATTCCAGCCCACTTGGTATCTATCTCTGATGTGTTTTAAAAACAAAATTGTTGTGTTGTACGACATTGATATAAAAGAGTTACGATTATATGATATATATAGTTAGCCCCCCCCCCCCCCCCACTCCCTTCCTCTGTTCTGTCCTCCTTTCCACCCTGATGCCCCCCCATCCCCACCCGCAACCCCCCCCCCCCCCACCCACCCATCCCCCTGCATTATGCTCCAATCTTACTAAACTTGGATAAGTAAATATCTACATACCTCACCACCCATCCCAATCTCTCCCTCTTGCCCCTAGCACATCCTCTCTCTCTCTCTCTCTCTCTCTCACACACACACACACACACACACACACACACACACACACACACACATACACACATACACACACAGCGCACAAACACACATATAATTATGCACGCACACACACACGCACTCAAACGCATACACATGCACGCACACACACACATGCACGCGTACACATGCCCGCGCACACACACATGTACACGCACACACAGAATCCCCCCCCCTTTTTTTTTTTTTTTTTTTTTTTTCCCGTCTAATAACACTTATAGTGAATAGACGTTAAACTAAAGAACTAACTAACACACCTTGACACACACACCAACACACACACACACATTGACAGACACAAACTACATGCATTTGATGAAATGATTTTTATCTAATGAGCCAACTCTCTGTACAAACTATGATGCACGCACACACACACACACACACACACACACACACACACACACACACACACACACACACACACACACGTTCTCCACTTTCCTATAATTGTAAATATTTTCCACGTTCTGTATTAAACTTTCTTTTCATAATAGAACAGACTGCTATGATAATTCCCTTTCCTTCCATGCTTCATGATATTCTTATAAATATTTGTGCTTGGATAATGAACTTGAAGGAGCTGACATACTTACTTTATATCAGAAGCGGCAAGGCTTATAAATATTTGTGCTTGGATAATGAAGGAGCTGACATGCTTATTTGATATCAGAAGCGGCATAAGGCCACATGTGTGTGAAACAAACAAACAAACAGTGTAGCATACCTTTGGGATATCGCCAGGAGTTTGAGTACCTGTGGCCTCAACTGGATTTGCTGGTGGACGGGGGCATTCTGAACGACACGGACAAGGCAAGGCTGGGGTCCACTGTCGTGGATCTGTCAGAATCTGGGAAGTTCCGCATCATTCGTGAAGGAAGTTGGTGCTAAGATGGGCCCTGAAAGTGGGTCACATTTTGGATAACTCTTGCTTCCATGATGACATAAATACACGCCCATAACTCCAAAATGAATGCTGCTGACGACACCGAATCACCTAGCAGAAATGACAACAGAGAGCACACGTGTTGTCATTTCTGCTTGGCGTTTCGGTGTCGTAAGCAGCATTTGTTGGGAGTTATATGGGTGTGTATTTACGTCATCATGGGAGCAAGAGTTACCCTGCTTGTTCGTTACTTACTTTTTACTTTTCCCTGCCTCACTTAAGATTTCCTACTAGGTCACGCTTGTGCTCACGGTGTGCGCACACAGTGCATTGGCATTCGCGGTTTATGTCTCAGTGTGTGTGCTTTATTTGCACTTGTAAATGTTTGAAAGCTGAAACATGTGTATGAAGTATCTGAGTACAATTTACTAGACTGTTTGACCAGTCGCTATGGTGCAGTGGATAGCATTATAGATTCCTGGCTGGGAGTTCATGGGTTTGCTTCTCTCTCAGAGCCATTTCTAGGGGTTTTTTTTTTTGTTTTGTTTTTTTGGGGTTTTTTTTTGCTAATGACCAGTTCCTATCAAGAGCTGAGTGTGCTGTGAGCTCAATTGGGAAGACTGGGACCACACAGTTAAGTTTCACTCACTTATTCAGGATGCGACTTGTGAGAGTGTTCACGTTTCCTGACAAGCACAGCAGGTGTCTGTATCTCTTGATGCTGGATATGTTACGAACATAATAAGCGTAAAGTACAGCCCTGTCATGCAGCCTCAGAATAGTTTGCCAAAGCATCATCCTCCGTCATCCACACCCTCATTGATCAGCGTGATATACAAAGTCTGAAATTTGTTGGTCCTTCGTGCCCTGCTCTCATGATGACCCCAGTTTTCATGTCCCTTCCACGGCTATGTCCTTCGTGAGTTTGTGTTGAGGTTGTTGGTGTCAGTGAGTTCATCGGGACTACAGCCGACGGATGTAGTTGTGCCCCCCCCCCTCCCCCGAGGAAGACACTTACTATATTCTGGCCCCATCACCAAGCAGTTATTGTCATTAGTAAGGGGCTTAGTAGGTGGTGTCCTGTGTATGTTGAATCAGAACAGGGGCCACTGAACACCACCGAAGTGACTCGGCAGCAGTGCAGTGTCTCCTCTGGTTGGTAGCCTCAAGATGACTTGACGTTGTTTCTCCCCTGTGGATCACAGCTGCCTGGGCTTTGACAGGACAAGACAGGGCGTGACGGTGGATAGGGAGCCTGAAAGAGGGGCATGGGGTGGAAGCCACTGAGTGACTCAGAAGATGAGACAATGACAACAATAACAAGAAGAAAAAAACAATGAAAAGCTCTTCTGTTTTGAGTCTGTGAGATTTTAGGTTGATCTTACGTTTTCAGTTAACTAGAGTTTTTTTCGTTTGTTTTTTACCTTCAGCCGTTTCCTTCTTCATTCTTTTTTTTTTCTCTCCTAGTTTTAGGTTCCTCTCTCTGTGTCTCTGTCTCTCTGTCTCTCCCTCTCTCTCTATCACTCTTGTTTTTTTCCGAAGATGAATGCAGTCAAACATAACAACAGAACTATGATGTATGTTGAATTCACGCAACTATAACAGCTGGGTTGATATGTGAAATGTTGCAATGCAAAAGCTAAAATGAAAATGTTGACACCCTCCCCCTTCCCCCCCACTCACCACCCCCTCCCCTTCCCACAGGCCAAAATATTCAGACGGAGCAGAAAATTCATGATGACAGTGTATACGAGTCATAAGCAATGGCAGTAGATTTGATCGTTGTCTTTTTTTGTCCCCAAACCAGTGCCTACAAAAGGACCACAGACCTCCTGAAGAACAAGTACAAGATGAGGAAATCCTGCTGCCATCCTGAGGATGACGGGCGCTGTGCTGTTGTTGAAAGGGTCCATGGACTGGCCGTCTACCCTGCGCCTAAGTGTGCAGGGTGGGCGACAGCTGTGATCTCCTTGTTGTTATCTGCTGAATCTCAGGAAGTTCCGAGCTCCCTGGCTGTGATTCTTCCATGAGTGTGTGTGTGAGTGTGTGTGTATGTGTGTGTGTGTGTGTGTGTGTGTGTGTGTGTGTGTGTGTGTGTGTGTGTGTGCATGAGTGTGTGTATGTGTGCGTGAGTGTGTGTGTGTGTGTGTGTGTGTGTGTGTGTGTGTGTGTGCATGTGTGTGTGCGTGCACATGTGCATATGTGTGTGTGTGTGTACATGAATGTGTATATGCATGTGTGTGCATGTATGTATTTTGTTCAAGACTCAAAAATGTATTACTCAAGGGTAAAGATCAGTTCAGTGGTTTATTTAACGTCTGTTCACCATTGATGATATTAGAGTTACTCAAAGGGTAAAGATATTTGGCAGTGCATAATCTGTCTTTGCTTTTCCACATTTTGAACGGGTGAAAGAGCAAATAGAGACAGAGAGAGAGAGAGAGAGAGAGAGAGACAGAGGAGAGTGAGAGATAGAGGGGAGACAGAGATAATAGAAAATAATGGCAAATCATGCAGGTGTAGGGTTTCCAATGATGAACATGTCTCCACACATGAACATCAACTCTGTTTCATCAGGGACAAGGGACATGAGATTGTGATGAGAGACAGAGTGTGTGTTTTGCATCAGGTGCATGATTCTGTTTCTTCTATGAATAGACCGACTGGCTGTTTTATGATGTATAAATGAGCTCTGTGTGTGTGTTTGTCTGTGACTGCTCTAGAGTGGGTACTTGGAGGTCTGGTGAGGTCAGAGTGTATGATTTATACATGATACATCTGTCTTCAGACGCAGTGATTTAAGCTGGTAATCCAGCATGCGTGCATGCGTGCATGTGTGTGTGTGTGTGTGTGTGTGTGTGTGTGTGAATTTTGTTTTTCTTCATGAAAGTGTGCAAGTTTGAGCATGTTTTGCAGGGAGAATGACCATGTTGTGCGAAGTACTTGGCAGTGTGTCGCATGATATTTTGTCACTGCCTGTCTTTGTGAAATATCATTTGGTGTTCATCTGTTTGCCTTTTCTTTCAACTAGTGTGGAGTTTAGGGTTTCTGGCAGTTTATTTAGATAGCTTTTGCTGGTTTTTGTTTTTGTTTTTGTATTGATTTATTTTTTTTTCCTTTCTTCTTTTGATAAATATATAGCGTGCTGTTTGTGATTTTTTTTTTTTTTTTTCTGGTCCTGTTTCTTACATGACTTCTCAAAATGAGTGCTGTTACGTTTGCCAATGGGTTTTCTTGGGTTCTGGCTGCAGGGTTGTGTGTGCATGTGTTCACTTTTGTTTTTTAGTTTCTTTAATCTGATTGTGTTTTTTGTTGGAGGGATTGCTTGTTTGTTGTTTTTTAAAAAAAATTTTAGACAGGTATTGTGACATGTTAATACATTTCTTTTTCTTTTTGTTTTTTTTTTTTCTGTTTCTATGTTTTTTATGCCGTTGACTGAAAACTTATCATCGTTTGCACCATTGCTTTGCTGTCTTTCTCCCATTCTTCTGTTGTTGTTTTTTTTCTCTCACACATTCCAAGTACATGTTAGTTTTCTGTTTGTGTATCTCCCTTGTTTTTTTCAGTTATGTTTTCATGACAAGCAAGTTTCCCATGTAAGAGTTTCGCACAGCCCATGGTTGAGCAATTTTCGTTGCTTCTGGTACTGTTAGTGCAAGTACCCTTGCTATTGCTGTTAAAACTACTAACTACCAAATGCCCCCCTGTTCTAATACTGCTATTTTGACCACAACTACTGCTGCTGTTACCACTGCTACTTATAGAAAGGTGTCATACCAGATAGAAGAAAATCACAGTGCTCGAGCTGGTAATGGCTGATCTGTCTTGTCAAGTTTGCTTTTCATTAAACAAAATGTGTAGAGTTATTTCTGAAAGGTGCATGGATCTTTATTTCAATGTACTTGGTGTATAACAGGCTCACTGGAACAGAGACCTACCCATAGCGAGATCCTTTGATTCATTTCTGCGTACTTTTTTTGTCTGGTTATGTTAAGTCTGTTCCAGTTCATCGCATGCGTGGTGGGGTTTGTGAAATGTCACTAACATAGCTGCGCACTGCAATGATGGTCTAACAGTTCACTTCTGAGTGTTTCCAAATGAAATCCAGCATTCTGTTGATAAAATCATCAATTACAATATCATGATGACTCAGTTGGCAGTGCCCATAGTTCACATCATTAAAATTTATGGAAATTTCATCTGCATAATATGCTCATGATTTTCTTCTGTATGTGTGTATATGCACTGAAATTTATTTGGTTTTGCTTTGTTTTGCTTACATAGAATACAAAGAATGCCGACAGAGTGAAAAGTTCATAATCTGTGTCCGACCAATGAAGGCACATAACAGCTACAAATTGTTTGGAACATTCCACAGTGTAGTAATGTTTATAAAAAAACAAACAAACCAAAAAAAAAAACAAAAACAAAGGTAAATTACGTGTTTGCTCAAATAGAAAGAAGAGAAGAAAAAGGAATGCCTAGACCCATCAAATTAACGCAGCAATGAAAGATGGCATGGTGCTTCACTTTGGTAGGAAGGTTAACAACACAGATAAGATAATAATTCATGTGTCGATGATGTCAAAAGGGATTTGCAATAGTTATGGACATGGACTTTGGGTAAACTCAGGTGTGTTTTTCATTTTTTAACAAAATGCCTGGTGTTTGTCACGTTTTGTGTCAGTGGCTGCTCTCAGTCCAGGAAAGTTGGTCATCAACAAAAGATACTTCATGTTTGATTTTTTACCCTCTGTTTCAAAACTGTGAAAGGTTATTGAGGGGGGAGGGGTGGCAGGAGGTAGGGGGCAGGGGGGGGGAGGGTAGGAAGTAGAAGGAGGTGTGTATATGCTCAGGTGAAATGCTGAATCTTTGCACCGCACTGTGAGCACTTAACACTGGATGGAGCAGTTCTGACTCTGCCAGTGGCCACACCAGTGTGTCTGCAGCCATGGTATGCATGCATGTCTATGTGTAGGTCCAAATAGGCACAGTCATTCTTTTGCAAAACTGCTGTACATGTTGGGTCCACTGAATACTCAGCTGAAAATGTGCATTTAGTTGTGGGAAAAGTATCCTCATTTTTACTCTGACCTTTACCCACCAGTTCAGTGGAGATTCAGTGTTCATGTGTGAATGCTGAGGGTTTGTGGGGAGGGAGAAGGGAGATCACTTTGCTGGCAGGTAATAGTGTGCCAGTCCAAAGCAAGTTTGATTTTAGAATGTTTGGATCAGTATGGTACAACCATAGTAAACCAAATCATTATTCCTAGGAGGAAAAATTAATGATTATGTATAACATAATAGCGATTAATGTAATGTTGCATGAAGGTTAGAGTTGTGTAGGTGGAAATGTATGTTTTCTTTATATTAAATGAAATGGGATGATATTGACAGGTTGTTTCCTTTTTCATAATCAGTTCCAGTTACCCACCTTTTTTTGTATGATGAGTGCCAGTCTGATCATGTCTAACAACAGAAATAAACACACTTTTAACAGGAAATTATTGGTCGTTGTGTTTTGTGAAGTCTGCTCATGTAGCAGAGTGCGTGCAAGCTTGCGTGTTTGTATAGTATGCATGGATATGTTTGCTGGGAATCTGGGGTCATGACCTGGATGCGGTCCAGCCCCCTTAGAGTGTAAGGAATTCAGGGCCGAAACACCATTGTCTGAGGGGAGTTTCTTCTCTGAAGACCTTCTGTGGTCAAACTTCCCCTAGAGTCTTTTCCTACTGACTGCATGGATGTGTTTGCTGTTGTTGAGAATAAATCTGTGCTTTTTGTGGTTAGTACATGTAATAGTATTTTTGCACTTAAAATATGTTGACCTGTGGTTTCCCCTAGAGTTAGAAATAAATTCCGTTATTTCAGGAATTTCTCATTACAGATATTACAAAGAGATCATGTTTATATGTCATATGGCTCGCATGATGTATGATTATTATGATGCTTTGCTCATCGGCATTTAGCACAGGATTCTCTTCTCATAGACACTCAGTACTGGTACAGTGCTATGCTGAATGACAGGGATTACTCTTCTCAAAGCCTTTTCTAGCTGTGTGAAGCACCTGCTTGGTTTTGAGAAATTGTGTAGCTGCCAATCCTCCCTAATCTGTCTGGAATTTCCCTACTGTAGAAATTATTCCTGAATTCAAAGAAAAAAATCCAACATTTCAAAACATTTGGAATAGGGGGTAATTTTCAAGTAGGAAGGATGAAATATTGCAGAATCTAAATCTAAATGTGTTGTGAGGAAGTTAGCAAGTATGTAATATTGAAAATGCATTTTCTTAGTAGACCCTTCATAACTCGAATGAAAAGTAAGGGGGTTAGGCATGCTTTGAGTCTAAAGTCCAGCTGCCCTCTCTGCAGCCCATTCCAGCCCCTTCACCTCGAGGTTCCTGATTGCTGACCCCAGAGTGTTGGCAGCTATGGAGATTGTTCTCAAGAAGCTGTGGACATAAGGTGGAAGTTCTTGGTATATGTGCACTAGCAGTAACTTCCCTTCCATGGAGGGGGGGGGGTGGGGGGGTTGTAATGTCAATAGGGAGCTAGGTCTTGTTTGTTCAGTTGGTTGGTGTTTGGTTTTGTTTGGTTTTTTTTTTGGTCTCACTTTCCACCTCCACTGGGTAGCTTTACTCCCTTATCGCTCATTCTAGTTCCTACCGCATAGCCACACCCAGATTTTGTCCTGTTCCAGGCTCTACACCAGCGCTTCTTGGGGAGCAATCAATAACGAGCTGTCGTGGGACAACCCACTCGAAGAGATACAGCACTACTGCCGAGACAATTCAGTGGTGTACAGTGGTGATGTCATGATCCAACATATGCCAGACATCTCTCACTGGGCCTCTTACTGATGACAATGATTGCTTAGTCACTGATTCAAATGTGACAAAGCATCCCTCTCAGAAGAACACCGTGCATCCAAGGATTGTTCCCACGAACTGACTGATGCTGATGGTGTAGACATTGACCCACCGAAGGCATGGACGAAGGGAAGTAAAGGAAGGAAATAAAAACTGAGGTCATCATAAGAAAGGGGCCTGAAGGGGCACAGAATTTGAGACTTTTCATGATGATCGGTGACAAAATTCGAAAAGCATTGATGGAGATGATGTTCTGGAGTCCCATTCTTCCTGGACTATGTAAAGGGCTGAACACTATGTTTTCTTTGGTGATATATCCTACCAGCAACAAGATCCAACAGATACAGACTCTGAAAAAAAGAACAGCAACCAGTGAGGAAATGAAACGCTAATAATTTCATCCTTCATTTAAAAGATAAACACACGCACGTGCGCACGCACACACATAAACACACACACACACACACACACACATAAACACACGCACACACATACACACACACGCACAGAGAAACACACACACACACACACACACACACACTCCCACATAAACACACACACACATAACACACACACACACACACACACACACACACACACACACACACACATAAACACACACACACACATAAACACACACACACACACACATAAAAACACACACACACACACACAGACACGCACACACACACACACACACACACAGTGTCCAGTAAGGGAAGGGTCCAGCCCTGCATTCCAAGGACCGAACTGAAAACTTTTGTCACCACCAGACACAGCCCCACACACCGCGGCTCTCCCTGTCAACATCGCCAGTCCACTGCCCTTACAACCTCAGCAGCTGGTGGTGCAGATCCCACAACGCATGTTTTTGGTAGCCCAACTTTCGTTTTCGGATGGAGTGCAAAGGGAAGAAATCCTGCATCGCTTCAGCTAAACAGCTAAAAAGGGTTGTTTCCCCTTACCCTATAGTTTCATAAGCCGAAATTACGTAACGAAGGGTAATCTTTGAAACGGACAGAAACGGGATTGGAGAAATGTGAATGAAGAATAATTGTTGTTTAGTGATTACATATTTATGCTCGTTGTTGATACAGAATTAATTTTGAATGGAATTAATGACAATGCATTCTTTTTCTATGCGAACATAGTCCAGTCTATCTTGCTATATCATCATCATTTAAAGATACCATGACTATCATTGGATACGTAATTACCACCGTCATCTTTGTCCTCCTGTGCTTCCGATCATAATTGCTTTCACAAGTGTACTGACTTACATTGAAAAAAAAAAGTGAAGTATAATAAAGTAACTGAACAATCCTCTCAAAGTATTCAAATCTTTTCAGAAACAATTTTCAAAATAGCTCAGTTGGGAGCTGGGCACATGATCCTGTAGTTTGCTTGTTTGTTTGTTTGTTTTGGGGGGTGGGGGGGGGGTGGGTGGGGCGCAAAATGTCCGCTGGATTGTTTAGGTACACGGGGATCTCTTTTTCTCTGAATTACATTTGTTCTGTTTATTTTTCCCGAAAAAGTCCTTTGAATGAGACGAAAACCCAGTTTCGTACGTAAACGCACACATTAAGCATACATTTTGCGTACAAGTGAAATCCCATTACCATTTATCGGAGGAGAAGGCCAGTTTGGCCATTGTCACATATGTCACGTTTTTGTGTACCGTGCATCGTCCGCGAAAAAGGAAGGAATGAGTGAAAAACTGTGTGACTGATACTCAAACTGAATGACCGGATGGTGGAACGACTGATTAGCGTTAACAAGCTGCTCTTCGGTCGACCCTGACCCTGATCCTATGTTAAAAACCCAGCCGACCTTGACCTTGTATCCTCGAGGATGTCACCTCGTCAAAGTCAGTCCCTTACACTGTTGTTTAAAAAAAAAAAAATCTCAAATTTCTCAAAGCACGCAAAACAGCAATCGAACAAAAAAACAAAAAAAACAAAAAAGAATTGCCTGAAATCTATCTGACATAGATAAATCTTACTCTTGTTGAAAAAAAAAACAATAAAATTTAAGTGTCTGTAGTACTGGACACGTGTGATTACGAAGCTATTGCGTGTCTTTTTAAGTTGTAAAATGCTTTCCCATCTAGATTGTAAACAAAATGGGAAAGGCACGGGAATTCTCCATACATGAACAGTGACTATATCCGACGAAGTACGGTACAACACAAGACCCAGATAAGCCAAATTAGGTAACCTCGTAAAACTAATGGTCAAGGACCATTCGATTGTGCTGTCTTATCTCCTCTGAAAGCATCAGAGGACCCACAACCTTTATCATTATCTACCTTTAAGACGAACCTGAAATAAAAGAGAACATCCAAATAGATTTAAACCTTAAACGTTTGCTGTCCCACACCAGTCTGTGTTTTCTCTTTGGAGACAATAATAATAATTTATTTATAACGAAGACGCTTTTAGTGACGGAAAACGAACATGGCGTCTCAGGCGCAAAAACGTCGTCTGCAGTTGGTGATTTTGGTGTGGAGTGGCACTGTGTCCTTTGCTTTCCTTTTGGATGACGTCGACAACGGTCGTGACGAGACGCTGTCGGCAGCTTTTGCAGCCATTGGACAGCTGAACACCAAGTTGAACGAGGTGCTGACAGAGAATGAAAAACCTGAGGAACCGTCTGCAGGCCGCGGAATCTGCGCAGAATGCACGTGAGTCTAGGACTTGCTTGTTGTTGTTGTTGTTGTTGTTGTACCCTGGCTAAAAGACTCCAGGGATCATCCGAACAGCTGAAGTACTTGAACACTATGGCACAAATGCATCCGCTGGGGATGAGAACATTACGTGTGTGACCGTTTTTGATTACCCTGCCACGTGAGCAGCCACACTCCGACTTCGGGGGAGTCCAGGACATGAATCACAGGTCCTTGTCCTTCTGGCTGCCTGCACCATTCGCTCGTCCTCTTCTGCTCATGGTTTTTCTTTTGGTTGTTTCTTCATGATGATGGGTGTTTTAAACACAAGTCATGTTCTGAACAATCCCGGAGGTGGCTATGACTTCCTGTTCAGTATGACTGGTTCTTGTGATCTTTGAAAAATCTCCCAAGCACTCATCCTCTTTTTTTTTTCGCTTGTCGTTTCTTTCTTTTATGATGATGATGATAACAACAACAATGATAATAATAACGACAGTAACAATGATGATGATGATAATAACAATAAGACAATAAAAATAATACTAATGATGATGATGATAAGAACGGTGATGATGATGATGATGATGATGATGATGGTGATGATGATGTTGTTGTTGTTGTTATTGTTGTTGTTGTCGTTGACGTCGATGATGATGATGATGATGATGATGACTTACGTTTACAGAGCGCTTTACGCAGATTATCCACTGTAAGCGCTTTACAAAGGGAACAGGTGATTAGAAAAAAAAAAAAAAAATGAAAATAAGAACAGTCACTAATCAACATCTCCAGGTAATACCTCTCCCTTGCCCTCATGCACACACACACACACACACACACACACACACACGAAACGTGACGCAGACCACGTTAGCTGGCTACTCGAGATCTGACCAGCACGTTAGGTCAATGCGTTGATACGTGGGTCAGACCCGCTTAGTCCCGTAGTCCTGTTCACGAGACCCCCCCCCTCCCCCCCCAAGTGTCGTCTGATTTGGTCATCCTTTTCATCACTCATCTGGTTACAACTCCTTTGACGCTACGGCTTCAGGGCTTTAAGGATGTTGTAAATGACTCGGAGTAGTGCGCATGCACTGAATGACTGGTGAGATGATTGCTGACAGGTGACATCGAGGATGACGTCAATGATTGACGTGGTGATTGTTTGTTGACAGGCGAAGTTAAGGACAATGTGAATGATTGATGTGATGATTGTTAGCATATTGTGATGATGAAAACGAACGATCAACGTGCTAATTGTTCAGAGACGATTCTGAGGACAATGTCAACGGCTGGCGTCGGCGATGATAGATAATGATGTTGAGGACGATGTCAACGACTGGCGTTGGTAGTGCTAGATAATGATGTTGAGGACGAAATGGTTGTTGACAAATGACGTCGAGGGTGATGATAATTACTGTTGAGGTGATTTTGCTGAAAGGTAACATTAGGATGTAAATGATTGGTGCCATGATTGTTTCCTAATAAAGTCAAGGACGATGTAAACGATTGGCGTGTTAACTTTTGTATGATGATTTTAAGGACAATGTCGGTGATTGATGTCATGGTTGTTAACAAATGGTTTTGAGAACTATTTGAGTGGTTATTGCTGATTTAATATGTTGAAGACAATGTCATAGATGGGTGTAGTGATTGTTAACAGTTGTTTGAGGGACTATGTGACTATTGGTGCCTGACAGATATTGTTAAAGACTATGTCAATGAATGATGTTGTGTTTGTTAACAGATGAGTTGAGAATTACCCAAAGGACGGGTGTGGTAATTGTTGAATGATGATGTTGAGGATTATGTGGAGGACAGTTGTGGTGATTGTTAACAGATGATGTTGAGGTTAACGTGAAGAATGATGTCGTGATTGTTGACAGATGATGTTTGAGGATAATGTAAAGGATGGTGTGGTGATTGCTGAATGATGATTTTGAGAGGATTATGGAAAGGACGGGTATGATGATTGTTGGCAGATGCTCAGAGTTTGTCCCAAGTTCAAACTGATCTGACGAAGATCGGTCCAGAGTGTCTCGAGGTACGTAACAGAACGAGCACGCACCCACGCACATACGAACGCACGCACGCACGCACGCACGCACGCACGCGCGCGCGCGCGCACACACACACACACACACACAGACACACACACACACACCAGAGAGAGAGAGAGAGAGAGAGAGAGAGAGAGAGAAACACTACGCTTATGCAGATGTTACTCCCTATTTTTTATGTTCTTTTAATTATGATAACTTTTATTAATTAAATGGGTCTTGGTTAGCGTGTAATAAAATCTTATCCATGGTGCAGATTTCATCTGGTTCGACGATTGGGCTTTGGCCTTTCGCGCCACAGCGGGCATTGGTCAGCCTGTGTATGACGCCTGGACGCACGTGGGTCACCATGACGACGACCCCATGACTCGTGACACTTTGCCCTGTGGCTGCACGTCTGTCAACGGTTCTCTCCCCTGTGACCGCCACTATCGTAGTCGTCTGCTCGACACCTGGCCCTCGGCGTCGATCGATCAGGTAATTTTGCATGATTTTAACCGATTGATGATGTACCAGCTCATCTTTTTTCAGGCAATACAAGAGTGAATGGATCAGGTTATTTTTGCATGATTTTAACCCACTGATGATGTGCCAGCTCATTTGTTTTCAGGCAATACAAGAGTTTAGGGAGCCCCTGGTCAAAACCTCTGATATGAACAGAAAGTCTGTCTTCACTGAATAGCCACGTGCACGAAGATTTCGAGTCTCGGGTACAAGTCCTTGCCAACATCAGAAAGCACAAAATGTCATGGTTACAGCATAGATCTACTTTGTTGTTTGTACCATGTTCTGTGTAGAAATCAATTAAGCGTGTTGCTTCTAGCCCGTGAGTGAGCATGTCAGGGTCGTCATCGTATAAAACGTAATTGCTTCCTCACAAAGATGTTGAAAGAAATAAACATTAATGATTCATTGGCACAGATTTTCTGACACATAAAAAAGAAGGGAAAAAAAAAAAAAAAACGCTTAAAAATCTTTCCACTTTAAATTTAAAGGTCAGATTAAAAAAAAAAAGCTTTCTCAGAGAAAGTACAAAATCACATCAGGTGGCACGTCTCTCACCAAAGTTTTCATGAAGTCTGCGGTAAAGTGCTTATGTATAACATTTATAGGTTCCAACAATCTGTAAGAACGTTCTACAGCTAGTGCTGCATGAAACGGAATTCACCACGGAGCTTCTTCGCCTTTTAAAAGACGATACGAGTGCGCACATATATATATTGAAGAAGGTGTTAGGATACAAGAATGGATGGGGTTCAGGTGTGGTTGTAGTGTAAATGGTGGTTTATAGTTGTGGTGGTGTGGAGAAAGGGCCCAAGATTCTGTCAAAAATATATAAGAAGTGTGGATAGAGGTAGGGGTGGGTGTTGTTGTGGTTGTGGTGGTGTGGAGGCCGGTCACGGGTGTATCTGCCAGGGCAAATGTGTGCCAGGGCAAAAAATCAACGTAATGTGACAAATGAGCTCTGTCGGCTTCCCAAATGAAGATGGGATTCTACAAATCTCTGTGGTACCCTGCTGCAAAGAATAACCACATTCCTGACCCATCAATGCACGTGTAACGATTACTGAGCTAGGTCTAATTTCTCTTTGAATCAGACCCAGATCGTGGAATGGTCGACAGGTAAAAAAGTTAATTTTTTTTTTTTTTACATCCTGCAGAAAACTCGGACAGTCGATCTTTATGTGGCCACCACAACGGTCTTTAAACTTAAACGTGTCCCTCAACTGCAACAGTATTCATAAATCACCGTTCCTGACCATACTCTTTCAAACATATCAAACCCTGATAACTTACAGACTCTCTTTCAAAGATACCAAACCCCGATTACTAATATGCTTTCTTTCAAACACACCAAACCTCGATTACTTATATACTGTCTTTCAAACACACCAAACCTCGATTACTTATATACTGTCTTTCAAACACACCAAACCTCGATTACTTATATACTCACTTTCGATATTTTTATTTAAAAAAAAAAAAAAAAAAAAAAAAAAAAAAAAAAATCGAGTCCAAGAACAATGGCACAGCACAGTCAAGAAACATGGAATGTTCAAGAACATTCAAGAATCATGAGGTAGTATAAGCAATGAATATTCATAGATCTTTCACGAGCATCAGGGAACCATCACGTATTATGGCCCATCAAACTGTCGGGATATTCAAGAAACAGTGTCTAGAATCTTCTAGAAGCTTTAAAAGTAGCCTCCAGACTGATTACGTCATCATTATATACGTCAGATAATAAAACAACGTCATTTAGAACTAACCAAATCTAACAGACAACCCGAATACATTGTTGATCTAAATTAAAAAAAAAAAAAAAGCAAACAAACAAAAGCAACAACCCCCCCCCCCCCCCTCCCTCCCCCCAACAAACAAAATCCAACCAACCAACCGACCAGACATGCCATGTGAAACTAGAACTGCCGGCAACCGTGTGTATTTTCCCGTATGAATGCTAGGGCCAAACTCTGAGAACATACGAGGCGCTGGAGAATAGGCGCCTCAGCTGTGTTGATGTGTCCTGGCCATGCGTTGACTTTAATCGTCTTAAGGTCTGCGCGTCCAGGTTCGCTTGGTTCTTTATGAGAACGGTACGGAGAAAGAAGCACGTGACCTTCACCGGAACCGAAGTGACTACATGTCTTGGTTCTCCCAATCCCGAATCGTAGAGTCCTCTTGGAGTGATCTCAAGACTGCACCTACTCTCAACTTCTTCAGCATCGCTGGGTAATGTGTGTGTGTTGTGTGTGTTGAGAGTGAGTGTGTGTGTGTGTGTGTGTGTGTGTGTGTGTGTGTGTGTGTGTGTGCGCGCGCGCGCGCGCGCGCTCGTGTGTGTGTGTGTGTGTGTGTGTGTGTGTGCGCGCACGCGCATGTATGTGTGTGCGTGTGAGTGTGATAAGTATATGTGCATGAGAGAGAGAGAGAGAGAGAGAGAGAGAGAGAGAGAGAGAGAGAATCGCGGTCGGATACATTTTTTTCGTATCAAGCCATAACTACTTAATAAGTCGTAAGTGATGTGTGAACATCATACAAACAACTCGGTCATAGACGAAAAAAAGACAAATTCGGAACAATTCCCAACAACCATACATGGAAACGAAACAGTGAAAACGTACTTGTCCAAGAATAATAAAACAATTCGCATGATGTTGGATCCATCCATCTCTCTCTCTCTCTCTCTCTCTCTCTCTCTTCTCTCTCTCCATCTCCTCTCTCTGTCTGTGTGTGTGTGTGTGTGTGTGTGTGTGTGTGTGTGTGTGTGTGTGTGTGTGTGTGCGTGCTTTTCCATCTTTGGCACAGTGACTAATTAGCACACTGGGCAGATCATTAGCCAATCACTTTTTAGCTAGACAGTCACAGTGACTAATCAGCGCACTGGGCAGATCATTAGCCAATCACTTTTTAGCTAGACAGTAGCGTCATTCGCATTTTAACGTATAACAAGAACGCAACTCTATGCAGCGAAGCAAAGCAATGTCGGAATTCTAAGCGGTTCAAAGGGCAAAGAGGTGGGGCAGGAAGTAACAGAGGACGGGGAGAAACAGGAGGAGGGGAGAGGGGAATGTAAAGGAGGGAGAGAGAGAGGGGGCGGGGGAAGAGAGGACAAATGAAGGAGGAGGAAGGGGGTCGCTCCAGCGACCTTCGTCCTGCTTCCTCCTTGAGGCGGCCTCACGCGGCACAGGACCGTCGCCACCCGAGCATGAAGAAGGCCGCCCGGTGGTCCTGAAGACAGCCTGATGTTTGGGGGACAGCAGGCAACACACACCAACGCCTATCGCCGGTCGACCAACAACCTGAATTGAACCAACGTTCAAGAGCAACACGACGAAAATTGAACAACGTTCAAGAGCAACACTACGAAAATTGAACCAATGTTCAAGAGCAACACGACGAAAATGAACCAACGTTCAAGAGCAACACGACGAAAATTGAACCAACGTTCAAGAGGAGCACGACCAAAATTGAACCAACGTTCAAGAGGAACACGACGAAAATTGAACCAACGTTCAAGAGCAACACGACGAAAATTGAACCAACGTTCAAGAGGAGCACGACCAAAATTGAACCAACGTTCAAGAGGAACACGACGAAAATTGAACCAACGTTCAAGAGGAGCACGACCAAAATTGAACCAACGTTCAAGAGGAACACGACCAAAATTGAACCAACGTTCAAGAGGAACACGACGAAAATTGAACCAACGTTCAAGAGGAACACGACGAAAATTGAACCCAACGTTCAAGAGGAACACGACGAAAATTGAACCAACGTTCAAGAGCAGCACGACGAAAATTGAACCAACGTTCAAGAGGAGCACGACCAAAATTGAACCAACGTTCAAGAGGAACACGACGAAAATTGAACCAACGTTCAAGAGGAACACGACGAAAATTGAACCAACGTTCAAGAGGAACACGACGAAAATTGAACCAACGTTCAAGAGGAACACGACGAAATTGAACCAACGTTCAAAGAGGAACACGACGAAAATTGAACCCAACATTCAAGAGGAGCACGACCAAAATTGAACCAACATTCAAGAGCAACACGACGAAAATTGAACCAACGTTCAAGAGGAGCACGACCAAAATTGAACCACGTTCAAGGGGAAAACGAGCTCAGAGAGAGGAATGCGACGACCCCCCACTGAAACCCGGCGACAGCAGTTGCCACAATGATGCAGACCTGTGTCTGCAGTAGCCTTGTCCTTAACGGCCTCAGGCAGATAGGACCTTAATCTCAACCTTAAGTAAGTAAGTAAGTAAGTAAGTAAGTAAGTAAGTAAGTAAGTAACTAACTAACTAACTACCTAACTAACTAACTAATCTTCTCCAACTTTAGCAGTCGACTCAGTTGTATACTGAACCCATCAACAGCGAATCGCTTTAGTGCCAGAAATATTACTGGCGTTGAACGGCGTTTCATTGCGAGAGAACACACACACACACACACACACACACACACACACACACACACACACACACACACACACACACACACACACACACGACTTTTTAATCGAGCGAAACGAAGTCAGTATTCGATGTAGTCCAAGACAAAAGCGGAGAGTGGGTGGTGGTGGGGGGTCGGAGGCAAGGAGAGGGGGGGGGGGGGGGGGGGGGGGGGGGAGGGGGGGGGGGGGGGTAAATTGGATTCGGAGGGGGAAGGGAGACGGTTATGGAAAGAGAGTAGAGGAATGGAGAAATAAGGAGGATACGGGGTGGAAGGGGAAAGAGAAAAGGCGAGGAGGAGGTGCGGGTTTAGCTCAGGGGGGAGAGGGGACGGTGGGAGTGGAGAGGACACGCGTAGAGGGGGACGGGATATGAAGAAGAGGGAGGACAGTGATCAGGACTGGAGGGGGGGGGGGGTGGGGAGAAGAAGGAAGACAGTGAGGAGGGGGGGGGGGGAAGAGAGAAGGCACAGGGGGGGGGGGGGGGGGGGGGGGGTTAGGAGGAGGGAACAGGGGAGCAGGGAGAGAGAAGGACGAAGGGGACAGGGGAAAGCGGGGAGAGAACGGCCGGGGGGGGGGGGGGGGGGGGGGGGGGGGGGGGGGGGGGGGGGGGGGGGGGGGGGGGGGGGGGTTGGGGGGGTTGGAGGGGGTGGAGAAAGAAGGACAGGCAGCAAATATCAATATGTAAGTCTATCGGATTCTGTTGATTTCATCGCGACTGGTGGAGAGAGGCGTCGGTGGTCACGCATTGGCACGCACTCTGGCAAACAGAAAGAGAGAAAGATAGTGTGAAAAGTGGGGGAGACTGCAGGCGGAAACTGAAACACATTTGAAAGGGACTTTTAAGTTACTCCGCCGGCTAACATGGGACGAAAAAAAATCACAAGACAAAAAACACGACGCGTTTCGACCGCTTAGGTCTTCTCAGGCAAGATGCATGACACTCAGGACAACGAAAACGAACGAGCAGGCCTAATCACTTACCTTCACCCTGTTCGGCGCAAGATGACTGAGACTCGTTTTCATTCAACGCCCCATCTTGCGCCGATCTGGATGAAGATAAGTGATTACTCGTTCATTTTCATGGTCCTGAGTGTTAGGTTTCTTGCCTGAAGAAGACCTAAAAGGTCGAAGCGCGTCGTGTTTTGTCTTGTGATTCGTTTGTCTACGTTTTTCGGCGGAGCCTTACAAATAATTTTTTTTTAAGATTTTGTTTAGATTTCCACCTACAGTCGACTCACTTTGCAACTAGATTTGAAAAGAAAACTTGTGAGTTCCGAAAGGCAATCCAGACACGCAGGTCAAAGTCTGTTAGAAAGAGAGAAGGCTGGTTTCGATGTCGCAGGGACTCCGGGGAGCTGAGGCGGTTCTTCATCAGCCACCTGTACCACGGCTGTCCCGAGGACGCGGGCTGGATGACGGTGAAGGACAGGCCGCACGACACGTGCCCGTGGGCCACGGTGCAGCAGGCGCCCGCCTTCCTCTACTCCCCCAGCAACCACGACCTGGTGTGGCAGAACAGTGGTGCGTGTGCTGGGTTGGGGGTGGGGGTGGGTGGGGGATGGGGTGGGGCGGGGGATGGGGAGGGGGGGGACAGGGCCGGGTAGGGGCAGGGGGAAGGAGGGGGGGGGGGTGAGAAGTTGTTGAGGTCTCCACCTAACAGTGTGTGTGTGGGTGTGTGTGTTTGTGTGTGTGTGTGTGAGAGAGAGAGAGAGAGAGAGAGTGTGTGTGTGTGTGTGTGTGCGCGTGCGTGCGTGTGTGTGTGTGTGTGAGTGTGTGTGTGTGTGTGTGTGTGTGTGTGTGTGTGTGTGTGTGTGTGTGTGTGTGTAAAACATGACCGGGCAAAAACAGAGCAAACACCGTGTTAGATCATAACATTTTAATCAAGTCCATTGCAAAGATATGGATACAGTGGATGCAAAACGGCGGAAAAAAAAAGTCAGATATGCGAGGGGCGAGTCGGTTCAATAGGAAAGAAAAAGACAGCAAGAAAATTAGTATGTGACGGTAAAAAACAAAACAAAAACAAAAAGCAAAACAAAAACAAAAGCAAAAATGAATCCATGCGCGTTTCCATTTTGGTAAGAAAATTTAGCACCAGGTCACATGCATCAGTATGGTCAAGAGCAAACAATATTACAAAATAATCAAGATTAAGAGTCCCGCACTGGGTAGAAATAATACATAAATCTATGGCACAAATACTGCCAGAACCCAGTGCCTACCTTATACTAGCAGGGGCACCCGGCGTTGCCCGGGATATGAACATTCTTTGTGATACTCACGTGACGGCAAACATGTATCAATTGTTTTGATTTACAATCAACCCCCCCCCCCCCCCCACACACACACACACACACACACACACATCTTCCACCCCCCGCACACACACACAAGTACACATTACTCATCTCTCTCTCTCTCTCTCTCTCTCTCTCTCTCTCTCTCTCTCTCTCTCTCTCTCATACATACATTCTATTGTTTTCATACACGCATGCCCCAAACCCACTGGATCAAGATGGAAATAACGGTTTTTTTTTTTTTTTACGGTCAATGTTAAGTTTCGGATCTTAAAAATTGTATATCATTGTTAAGCGTTTAAAACTACTACACATGTATATCGAATTTCTTCAAGAATACTCTAAATTTAACAAATAATGTTTTTTAACGGTCAATTTTAAATTTCGGTTCGTAAAAGTTGTACATCAATCAATTTTCGGCGTTTAAAACTGCACACGTTTACCAAATTTTAACAAGAATAGCCTAAATTTTGAAAAGAACGGTTTTTAACGGTCAAATTTATGGTCATAATGACTATCTAATGACTTTATGCTACCCGCTGGATGTTCCTGTAGGCTTATGTCAAGTTTGGTGGCGATCCGATGACTCTCGTGGCCGCCAACCTCAGAAGATATAGGGTTTTAAAGAGTTTTTTTAGGGTTTGGTGTTTTTTTAACGGTTTTTAACTGTTATAAATAACGTTTTTTAACTGCCAAACAACGGTTCTAATTTCAACGGTTCTAATGTTCTAAGAAGTAGTCCTGTACCTGTGCAATGTCACAACAGCTATTTGAAGAATTGCAGAGGAAAAAGATGTCCTTAAACCGTTATAACAGTTCTTTTTAATGGTTTTATTTTTTTTTAGAGATTAGCCCAAAACCATCCTCGGGGTTACAACAGACGTACCTGTCAAATTTCATTAAAATCGGTTGAGCCGCTTTTGAGTCTATAGCGTACACACACACACACACGCAGACAGAATTTGCCATTTATATATTAGATGAGAGATACTGGGTTCTGGCAGTCAGCCCTCGTATAATATTATAATTAATATTCTTCTAAGTAAAATGCAAGTTAAAAAAATATTAGGTATTCGTATTGTCATGATACAGTTGATTATATTGAGCATTTTTTGTCTATGACTGTCCACTTGTGCAAAAAGTTTTGTTTGTTTGTTTTTATATCGATGATTTTACTTACATAAAAACAGATGTAAGACTAAAGCTATCAATGTTGGACATAATTATTGTTTGAGGTAAACAAATCTGGTCAAAATCTTGTAAATTACAAAATTATTAACTTCATTATTCTTTTAGCTAAGATGTGCATAGGCGTTTTCAAAAAATACAACAAAACAAAACAAACAAAAACCGATTCTGTCTTCCCTTTACAGCATATTTTTGCAAAAAGAAAAAAGAGAGTTAAACATTAGAAATATCGCCCGTCATTTAAACATACAGGTAACATATTATATGCAACAGAACTCCTTGATTGCATATGTCTACAAAAAACAGTTACCGCTGCCGTTGTGTGATTTTCTGAAGGAGAGTGACTGAATGTAGACAAATCTTGTTCATCCTCACCCATTCTGTTCATCAGGTTTCCGCCTGGCTGACGTGATGGCAGTGTTCGTGAAGTTCCGCCCCTCAACCGACCTGAACGAGGTGTGTCTTGGCTGATGAGCACCTGCGCTGACGAGAAGCGACACAGGCTGAAAGGAGACCGGGAAAGACGATTGTGTGAAGGTCGTTCATTAACGATGGCTATGGGAACTAGGCAAACCTGCTGCTGCAGACGATTTGAGAATTTGACATTAAACCATTTAGTATCGGTTTCTGATGTTCTCTCTGTCTCTGCTCTGTCTCTCTCTCTCTCTCTCTCTCTCTCTCTCTCTCTCTCACGGGCGCGTGCGTGCGTGTTTGTTCTGTGAGCTGTGTGTCGTCATTTTTGCTGTTTGTGCTGTGTGCTCTGTGTTGTCATTTCTGCTGTTTGTTCTGTGTGCTGTGTGTTGTCACTTCTGCTGTTTGTTCGGTGTGCTCTGATGCATCGCAATTTGTAATAACGTCGCGATTTTCAGTGCTCTGTGCTGTCATTTCTGCTGTTTTGTTCTGTGTTGTCATTTCTGCTGTTTGTTCTTTGTGGTCTGTGTTGTCATTTCTGCTGTTTGTTCTGTGTGCTGTGTGTTGTCACTTCTGCTGTTTGTTCTGTGTGCTGTGTGTTGTCACTTCTGCTGTTTGTTCTGTGTGCTCTCATGTTGTCGTTTCTGCTGTTTGTTCTTTGTGCTCTGTGTTGTCGTTTCTGCTGTTTGTTCTGTGTGCTCTGTGTTGTCGTTTCTGCTGTTTGTTCTGTGTGCTCCATGTTGTCGTTTCTGCTGTTTGTTCTGTGTGCTCCATGTTGTCGTTTCTGCTGTTTTGTTCTGTGTGTGCTCCATTTTGTCGTTTCTGCTGTTTGTTCTGTGTGCTCCATGTTGTCGTTTCTGCTGTTTGTTTGTTCTGTGTGCTCTGTGTTGTCGTTTCTGCTGTTTGTTCTGTGTGCTCTGTGTTGTCGTTTCTGCTAAGCGATTCGGTGTCGTGAGCAGCGTTCTTTTGCAGTTACGGGCGTGTATTTATTTCATCATCATGGAGCAAGAGTTAGCCTATTTGTTCGTTATTTACCGTTTACTGTTCCCTGCATCACTGAAGACATTCTTTGTGTTCTAGCGTGTTAGCACATGGACTCTGACCTTTCCGGACCAAGTTTGCAAACTGGGCACCAGTGCCACAGAAACCTGGCTGATGTTTGTTACCCAACAAAACCTTTACTTAGACTTAGAATGCCTCCGCGTCTTGCAACGCATGAGGCAGTCAAGGCGCGCCACTGTGCACGGTCCTCAGCCAGTCTGGCAGTGTCACTCCATCCTCTGTCAGTGAGTCTGAGGTCTCTCTCCACTGTCTGTCGCCAGCTCATCCTGGGTCGTCCTCTTTTTCTCTGTGTTTGTTTAAAAAAAAAAAAAGTAGCATTCTGTGTGCTTAAACAGTTAAACCTATTTCTGTGAAGCTGCAGTTGGAGAAATCTGTGTTTTACACATCTTATGGAGCCAGTTATGTAATACACACAGAGAGAGAAAGAGACAGTGTGTGTGTGTGTGTGTGTGTGTGTGTGTGTGTGTGTGTGTGTGTGTAAATGCATGTATGCAAGTATACGTGTGTGCAAGCGCCGTTTGTGTGGAGACGTGCATGCTCCTAGTGTGTGTTTCCGCGCGCGCATGCTTGTGTGAGTGCATGTGTGGAAATATACATGGGAATGTGTGTGCGCTAATGTGTGTGTGTGTGTGCGCGCGCGCGTGTGTGTGTTTTGTTGTTGTTGTGTGTGCGCGCTCGCGTGTGCGTGTGTATGTGTGTGCGTGCACGCGCGTTTGTGTGTGTGTATGTGTTCATGTGTGTGCATGAATTTGCATATGTATTATTGTTCTACCACACTGCATGCGTGAGCGTTCGAATATTCGCCTACAGCTCCGACACACTACCCACCCTCTCATAAAGCAGAAAGGCAAAAAAGAAAAAGAAAGGGGACGACCGAACAAGGGAGATAATCTATAGCGAAACATGTCACACACAGTTTGATTTCTCCATAAGCCGCAAGCTGAGGTCGGATTACCTTTCCTTATAGCGCAACTGGAAGGCGAACAAACGCTGACCCGTTTCGGCAGTCTCACGTGGCCCATTTTATAGCTTACCATAAGACAGACGACAACAGGTGCGAGTCGCACGGAACGAGGTGGAGAACGGAGAGAGAGAGGGAGTGGGGGTGGGAGGAGAGGGAGTGCAGTTGAGGGGTCGGGGACGGAGATAGAGAGAGAGAGAGAGGCGGGGGTGGGGGTGGGAGTGAAGGGCTCGGGCAGGAGGGGGCACAGTGAGGGTAGGGGACTGGTTGAGAGGGAGGAGGTGGGATGGAGGGGGGTTGGGGGGTGGGGTGGGAGTGACAGGAGGGAGGGGGGTGGGGAGCGTGAGAAGGGTCATGCCGGCTACATAACAATTTACCTCTTCATTACTGACAACACACACACACACACACACACACACAACCAACCAAACAAACAAACAAAACGTTCGGTGGGGGAAAAAATAGCAAAGTTTCGAAGGTTAAACGAAACAGGTTTTCTTTTACTCATTTATTTTTTCTTTTTCTTTTTTTTTTTTTCTAACTCACGTTCAATAAAGCTGTATTAGCAAAACTTTACCAAGAAGAGTACAAGTAAAAGGAAGCCTCTGTTTTGTTACAATCATATTCGCGACGCCTTAGTTCTCTTGTCTTCCCTTGTCTTGTCTTGTCTTGTGTTCCCTTCTCTTCTCTTGTCTTCTCTTCTATTCCCTTCTCTTCTCTCTCTTTCTCTTTGCTTATGATGAGACTGGTGGAGTCCCCGTATTGTAGGCCTAGATTGGGCAGTTTAAATGCATTCGCTTTGGGTATAATTTTACTACATAGGGAAGAGCGCAGCTTGCCACTTGAAGCTGATATAGTATGTAATGAGATCTAGGTGCTGGGGGGGGGGGGGGGGGGGGGGGGGGGGGGGGGGGGGGGGGGGGGGGGGGGGGGGGGTAAGGTAAGTACAGTCAGCATTTGCCCGTTTGAAAAGTGTTTTGATTTTGTATTATCAAATCAAGAGACCGGTAATGTTATGGGAATTGTATACTGTTTTATTTACGATAGATCGTCTGCAGGTGAGAAAAATGCGTTGGTGAGGCCATAAGCCAAATAGTGAAAGATTAGAATTTTCATAGGAATATTTATTACCTTTCGAATGTCAAACTTTGTTTGATATACATGAGCAGGCACCTGAATTGTTTTATAACAAAATTTAGACTTGGTGTGTCGTCGAATTTAGCAGATCCTGAACACTGGCACAGAACAGGCGTTAATGCTTTTCTAAAGAGGCACAAGAAAACGACACACATTCTGTTCTTTGTTGTTCAGTCTCAAAAGCATTGAAATAAATTCATTAAACCGAAACTGTAGACGGGCTTTACTTACTGAAACTGACCCTATAGATGTTGTTAGCTTCTACTGACCTTGCTGGCAGTTATTTTACCGTGTGTGTGTGTGTGTGTGTGTGTGTGTGTGTGTGTGTGTGTGTGTGTATGCTTGCGCGAGTGCGCTGTGTGTGTGTGTGTGTGTGTGTGTGTGTGTGTGTGTGTGTGTGTGTGTCTGATTTAGACAAACGGATGCATCTTTAAAGTGTTTAAAGATTTGCATTTCTTTCCGCTTTCACGTGTGTTTTTGATTCCGATTAATTGTGCTATGCTATTACGCCGCTTCATAGGGAGACAAGGCACGTATACGACAGAATCATCCGAATCTTAAGTGAATAACACGAACGATAATTTCTGCTTCCTTAGGAAGACAATTACGCGCTCATAACTCTGATCGCTGCTCCCGTCACTATCTCACCTAACACCGCTGAATGTAGAAGACACAAAATCAACACACGTTTGTGCTTTAACCAACATGTGCTCGGAGGTATGGATGTGTTTAAACACGCGCAAGCGAGCGCGCGCATACACACACACACACACACACACACACACACACACACTGGAAGACAGGCTCAAATGATTTATCCATACAGGCCATAGCCTTTCCAGGAGGGGAATGTAGATTATGA
>JADBJO010003350.1:152758-157758 GCA_016801955.1 Conus betulinus | reverse complement strand
CTTGTGAAAAGATAAGTGATTGTTCGTTCTTCGTTTTCATTGCGCGTGAACGTTGTTTCTCTTTTGTGTGTGTGTGTGTGTGTGTGTGTGTGTGTGTGTGTGTGTGTGTGTGTGTGTGTGTGTGTGTGTATATGCACACACGAGAGGCCTGTTTCAAGCCTTCCCCCAAAAGGACTTGGCTGAGGTTCATCACACACACACACACACACACACACACACACACACACACACACACACACACACACACACACGTTGAAACCGAAGAGGAAATCCCTTCAATCCTGGCTGGCTCAGACGGGGGATTTGAACCGCGAACCCTTAGAGAACAAAAGAGCAATGCTGCATCCACTGAGCCAAGCAGGCCCGACAAGGATACAACCATCACGGGAAGGCAGGAAGAGGGTTCGTCTGATGACCCTTCCCCCGCTGACCACCAGAACGATAACACGTTTAGGTAGGCGGCGACTTTTTTCTGACTTTTTTGTGTGATGTGTGTGTGTGTGTGTGTGTGTGTGTGTGTGTGTGTGTGTGTCTTTTTTTTTTTTTTAGTTCTGTTGTCCTAGTGAGGTCAGGATTAGAACTGCCAACCCTCTGACAAACACGCCGTGTGCTCTAAGCCGCTGAGCTATTTTGGCCTCCAGACTGGCCGACAAGCCGACGTTAGCAGCAGGAAGCTAAACGTTGACAGAACGTGCTTTGAAGGACGGGGAGATTGGGGCCGCGGGGGGGGAGGGGGTTTGGGGGTTGGGGGTTCGAGTCCGTCGGTGACAGTGTTGTGTCCTGACTGTCGTGTTGTCGGTGTGTGTGTGTGTGCGTCAAACGTTTTCCTTTCAAACGTTTCCGTGCAGAGAGAGAGAGACAGACAGACACACAACACCCCCCGTCACACCAATTAGCACAATTGTCAGTTGATTAATCCGAACAGAGCCAACATTTCCACGAGACAGGTAATGCAGGCTGCACACCAAAAAATTAATCCGCCTAGGCCCTGCTTAAGTTTTCCAGTATTTGTAGACTGGTGCGATTAGATTCTTTTGAGAATGTTGAAAGTTGATTCTCCTCATTTTTCTTTCCTGAGGACATCAAGGTGCAAGCCAGGTGGATCCAAACAGATTAAAATCAAAGGAATGGGAGTATTTTGGGGCTTCCCCCTGGCGCAAAGATAAAAGATTAGGTCACGGGTGAGTGCAAAGGCCTGAAAAATGGCGTCAATTTAGAGGAAGGTCATGTATTTGAAGATTGTATGTGATTTCAGCGGTGGAAATCCCCCTCCAAAACAAGGGAAATAATTGGTGGGGAGTGTTTTTTTGATCAATTATCAGTTTGATATGAAATGCTGGCTCAGACTTATGGTAGGCCTCAGAACGCTTACATAGATTATACAGTGTTTCAGTGCAAAAATGATAATGACGGCGTGTGGCCTGCATCCTCCGCTACACTGGACATGTCGAACAAGGCAGCACAGCCAGTGTACACCCCTAAACACACAGTAACTCCCCGACTCTTCCTGCCTCCGTTCAGTATTGACCATGACAACGAGACATGAAGAAAGGAGAAAAAGATACACCCGAAGGTGCGGGTGGGACGCAGAGAAATTCTGTCCTCAAATGCTGAACCATCCAGCTTGGAGCAATCCTGCACCACCCTTGGAAGCCTGCGCTGTGTTCACATAGTGTGCAGGCACGGGGGCATTGTGTTAAAAACGTCAAGGGACATAACTGCTCCCTGGCAGATGTCATTCTGTAGTGACCACTGGATGAGACACGACAGAACCTCCACGGGAGCGCTCCCACGGTGTACCAGCCCCTATTTCATGACTGTCGGCGGAAAACGCCACCGTCAAGCAACTGCCGTGTGCATCCAGCAGCCTCATTCGATGCTGTTCCGCTGACAGGTGAAGACAGTACAACTCCAGACACGGCCAAGCTTCGCGATGAGGTCTTACGTGCCCTCTGAAGAGAAACCCGGGTTACAGTCTTTCCCGCGGTCAGTAACCGGACTTTCTCCGCGGTCAGTGGGTCTGTCCTCACCGTCACTGGGCCTTTCCCGCCAGTGGCGGTGTTGACTGTGACAACGAGACGTGTTAACACATTCTCCGTCACTTTGGACACGCGGGGCAAGGCACAGCCCGTGTACACCCCAACCACACAGTAAACCCCAGCTAACCCCGCTTTCTCTGTTCTCCTGTCCATGTTGACTTGTTGACCTGTTTCCGCCCTCCCCCCCCCCCCCCCCCCCCCCCGCCCCTCCCCCCACCCCTTGCAGAGATTCTGACCACAGACCCAAGTACTCAGAGCCCAGTCTTGGAGCCTCACGTTGTTTCTAAACACGGTTCATCACACCGCATGAAATATTACCTCACTGGGCCTTTCCCTCCAGAGCATTACGCCTTTTCCTATACACGAGTGTCAGTTTCTGTTTTCTGTGCCAGTTTCAATGTCAGTTTCAGTGTCAGTTTCAGTCTCATCAAGGAGGTGTCACTGCATGCGGGCTAGTCCATACACGCTGCATCGCATCTGCTCAGTCTTGAGACCACATTACACGCACACGGTTGGAAGCTGATGGATAAATGAACTAATGACCAAGATGAGAAAATTTATGAAGAAGAAAGTTTCATGGCTACGCCTTAGCAGATATGTGACCTACGCATCAGCCCAACGCGCTGGTCAGACCCTATACACAAGTCGTCGTGGGACAGGTACAAGAGGCACCGATCATCGTGCAAGTACAGCTATACAGCCAGAATCTCACCATGGTACAAATACAGCTATACAGCCAGAGTCTCACCATGGTACAAATACAGCTATACAGCCCGAGTCTCACCATGGTACAAATACAGCTATACAGCCAGAGTCTCACATGTGATACAAATACAGCTATACAGCCCGAGTCTCACCATGGTACAAATACAGCTATACAGCAGCCAGTCTCACCATGGTACAAATACAGTTATACAGCCAGTCTCACCATGGTACAAATACAGCTATACAGCCCGAGTCTCACCATGGTACAAATACAGCTATACAGCCGAGTCTCACCATGGTACAAATACAGCTATACAACCAGAGTCTCACCATGGTACAAATACAGCTATACAGCCCGAGTCTCACTATGGTACAAATACAGCTATACAGCCAGTCTCACCATGGTACAATTATAGCTATACAGTCAGTCTCACCATGGTACAAATACAGCTATACAGCCCGTCTCACCATGGTACAATTATAGCTATACAGTCAGTCTCACCATGGTACAAATACAGCTATACAGCCAGAGTCTCACCATGGTACAAATACAGCTATACAGCCAGAGTCCCATCACATCGTTCTTGACTATAAACCATGGGACAAAAGTGAGGGCTGACTTAAACGACATCCTGTAGAGTGACTTCGAGTTAAGCGAGGCCGGCAGAGCGATGCCCGGTTAAGCGATATTCCACAACAGCGATATATCACGACAAAAACATGTATCACTGCAGTGACATATCACTACAGCAAGAGACCGGTTTCAACTGTTGACATCAAGCATTAATGATCACTCGCTCGCTCATTTTCTGACTATGCAATCTCTCTCTCTCTCTCTCTCTCTTCTCTCTCTCTCTCTCTCTCTCTCTCTCTCTCTCTCTCTCTCTCTCTCTCCTCTCTCTCTCTCTCTCTTTTGTCTGTGTGTGTGTGTGTGTGTGTGTGTGTGTATGTGTGTGTGTTGTGTGTGTGTGTGTGTGTGTGTGTGTGTGTGTGTGTGTGTGTGTGTGCGTGCGTGCGTGCGTGCGTGCGTGCGTGCGTGTGTGTGTGTGTGTGTGTGTGTGTGTGTGTGTGTGTGTGTGGTGTGTGTGTTCGCGCGCGCGCGCGCGCGTGTGTGTAGAGGGGTGTAAAAGGTGAGGTTGGTGGGTTGGTGCAGGGTATGTGGGGGTGGGGGTGGGGGGGGGGAGAGGGGATAGGGGAATGGAAGTAGTGAGTGTGTGGTGGGTTAGGGTGAGCTATGATGTGATGCGTTGATAAATTATGCTTGATTTGAATGGTAACATCACGTTTGAAACTGATTTCATAACATCAGATCCTTTGCCTTTTTTTTTCTTTTTTTTTTTTCTTTCTTTTCTTTTCTTTCTTTCTTTCTTTCTTTACCCATCAGCTTAAAATCACCCGCAGTGTGGGCACCAAACTTAGCGGATGTGATGTAACGTTTATGGACAAGACCACACGCAGTAACATCTCCTTGATGAAACTGAAACCGAAACGTACTGTTGTTGTTTGTTGCTGTTTGCTGGCGTGTGGGGTGTGGTATACAGTTCATATTCAAGACCCGCTGATTTTTTGAGGCGAAGAGCGCCTGTTTCTGCTTGTACTGTTTCCAACGAAGTAACAGAGGCTGAATTTCCACGCAAGCCCCTTCATTTCATAAAGAGTTGCGGTTCTTGACACGTCCCTGTCACTATTTTCAACATAAAAAAACATTTCTATGACTGGCTTTAAGTAAAGAGGTGAGGATCTTACACTACTGTCATCGCATGTTTCCTCGTAGTCTGAGAGTGATCTCCACACCTTCAGCGACCAGACTGCCCTTGACCTTTGACGGAACGAAGCGCTGCCACAGAAGAGGTGTCCGGTAAGACAGGCTCTGATGGGGAATCGAACCGCGATCTGCCAACCGGGAATTCGCAACGCTAGCCACATCGCCTTGGCGGCTAGTAACCATTTCAACGAAACTCTGGAGAAAGGCTGAGCGTAACTAAACCACTCCATGGTGTGGATCCTCAGAACCGATTCGTATGAATGGACGGATCCAGGATGTGTTCGAGCATGGAGGAAGTCTGAACTCTCTCGTCGGGCTCTTCCTTAGATTTTGACTCCCCCTCCCCTCCCCCTCCTTATTATTATATGGTTCTGTTTCATTTTGTGTGTACCGCGATGGGGGGGTCTTTCTCTGTAAGTACAAAAGCCAGTTTGTAGCTTATCTGGCATCTCTTTCCAGAGGCCGATGTAGCTTATCTGGCATCTCTTTCC
>JADBJO010003350.1:145258-147758 GCA_016801955.1 Conus betulinus | reverse complement strand
AATGAAGATTTTGTTCTTAAAATCACTCTTTAATCCATGTAAACATTTTGAGGCCTAGCGTAAGTTTGAGCCAGCATGAAAAACCTATAATTGATCAAAAGAACGACTGCCTCTATCAATCATTTCACTTTTTTTTTTTTTTTTTTTTTTTTTTTTGTTTTTTTTTGGGGGGGGGGGGATTTCACTGAAGACATCGTATACTTCTTTTTTTCTGCATACGCAGGCTGATACTCCTGCGGGACGCTCCCTATACAGACAGGCAAGTATTAATCCCATCTGTCCAACAAAGGGAGTGGAGTTTTGTGTGCATGACCTTTTTTTTTTTTATCCCGCCATTAAGGCAGCCATACTCCATCTTCGGGGAAACATCGTATACAATTTTCAAATACATAACCTCCCCCTTTCAGGCCTCACATGTCAGGCCTTCACACTCACCCGTGACCCTGTCTCTGCGCCAAGGGGCATGCCCTCAGTGCCAGTTATCAGGTGATGAAAATGTGGAGAGAAAGACAATCTTGTTTAGGGTGAGGCGTTGTGAGACAGCCCAGCTGTACAATGGACAATAGTACATGTAAGCAGGCTGGATGACCGAAGTTTACAGCCATGTATACGCGCCACTATTGAAGCATCATTGGTTGATTTCTTACGTCTGACAGCTGTTGACTCTCTGTAATGATATCGCAGTGACTTCAGATCTTCGTGTCCAAATCGCAGGCATTCGTACTTTCATGGGAGAGTACGTAAATGTAGCACAAAGCAAACTGAAATTTCAGGTATGCAAATGGCCTCACAATGCGTCTCCCATGTGGCTAGCTACGTCTGTGGAGTATGGCTTCCTAAAACTGGCTCAACACTTTAAAAGTTCTCCGACGTTTTTATGGACGGCATATCATCGGCAGACATCTTGTTCCCCATTGTTCTCGGCTAGCGTTACTGACGAACGTTGTGGGCGAGTTGAACGCAAACATTTGGTCCCATTGTTCTCGGCTTTCGTTTCTGACGAACGTTGTGGGCGAGTTGAACGCAAACATTTTGGTCTCATTGTTTTCGGCTAGCGTTTCTGACGAACGTTGTGGGCGAGTTGAACCCGAGCCGCAGTCGACGACGACCTGCACGAAAGCACCTCCGCACAGACACCGACGCCGCAGCATCAGTCGTGTCGCTGTCAGTAGAGGGAGGAGAGGTTGTCTGCCCTCTCTGTCTCTCTCTCTTTCTCTCTCTTTCTTTGTCTTTCTTTCTTTCTTGACGCAGTCTTCGTGCTGTCGATAGTGCTGATTAGTTGTGCTGGTCAACTTTTTCGTTCGCATGTAGGTGCCCTGCTTTCCTGATAAATAACGACTATCATTTTATTGTAACTGTCATTTATTGCAAAGTATTTTTTTTTTCTTTTTCTTTTTTTTTTTTTCTATTTTCTCATCGCAGCTGTTTGTGATATATCCGGCTGTCTCCTACACCCACCCACCCCCAACCGCCCCACTCCTCCCCCCTCCCCCAAAAACTCTGTAGAGTGGTAGAACGTGTCTGTGATGCTGGAAGTGTCGTATTGTGCAGGCCCTGTTTCCCTGACAGACTGTACATCGGCTTGGAAGATTGGACCGGGTTTCTTCTGCCAAGCTTTGTTGTTACTCAAAGAGGAGGCGATACAAAAACCGCGCAGCTGGATTAAGGAAGAGAGTGAATAGCATAATTATTATTATTGTGTGCGTCAGGGCCCGTGGTGCTTTGTTTGGAATGTGATCGGATTGGTTGAAAAGGTGAGAACAGTTTTGTTCAGTTGACGTATTTATCTATTTATTTGTTTGGTTTGATTTCTTTGACCTATTCATTCATTGATGTATTTCGTTTTATGTCTGTGTGGGGCTTACTAGACAATTTCCTTTCATTTTAAAGTTGCTTTTGAAGACAGAGCGACCAACACACACACACACATACATGCACGCACGCACGCACGCACGCGCGCGCGCGCGCGCGCGCACACACACGACACACACACACACACACACACACACACACACACACACACACACACACACACACACACACACACACACACACTCACCAAGTCAATATCGAATAGAAACACGTTTTCGCAAATGTTCTACAAGTGTTCATTGTGACCATAGGAAGCCGCAGTATCTGTTCCTTTGTTCCTTTTATTCTTAACTTGTTTTTCTTTGAAAATACAATGTACCAAATGCTGACATTTTTTTTTTTTTTACAATTAATTTACTGTCCGTTTGTCTATCTGTTTGCCTGCCGAGGTGTGTATGTCTTTGTCTCTAAGCATGTCTGTCTTTTTTTATAGACAGATACACAGACAGACAGAGACAAACAGGCATGCAGGTAGACAGATACAAAAAAAAAAAAAAAAAAAAAAAAAAGCCAGGGAGTTAGTTGGGTTGCGTCAATTAGAGAATAATGACACACCAGTGAACGTACAGACAGGGTCAGATTTTCAGGTACGTGTCCAGTTCGTGCCTGATCCCGTTGTTTACCGTCC
>JADBJO010003350.1:135258-137758 GCA_016801955.1 Conus betulinus | reverse complement strand
CCCACCCCCACCCCCACGCCCCACGCCCCACCCCCCCACCTCCCCTCAGAAAAAGGGAAGTGTGTATAGTCCTAAGCGGGCCGTGGGGGGGGGGGGGGGGGGGGGGGGGGGGGGGGGGGAAGGGGGGAGGGGGGGATTGTGAACGGACAAAGGATGGGGGAGGGGGGGGGGGGGATACATGAAAAGGGTTGGGTGTGAGTTTTGAGGGGCGCGAGGGAGGAGCGGGAGGGGAGTGGGGTGGGTGGGGAGGGCAGGGGGGGGGGGGCGAGATGGGTGGGTGGGTAGGGAGGGTGGTGGTGGTGGTGCTTGTTATGACGAAAAAGAAAGGTGAGACCAGGTGGTGGTGGTTTGCAGGTCTTTCAAAGGGGTTTCCCTGTTGTTTTTTTTTCTTTTTTTTTCTTTTCTTTCTCTTTTTTATTTATTCTTTTTTCTTTTTTCTTTTGGCGTTTTGTATGACATGTGGTATGGGTGCTGCACTATACCTGTAGTACACTATTGACGTAAATTTCCCTTCCCCCCCCCCCCCCTTCTCTCTCTCTCTCTCTCTCTCTCTCTCTCTCTCTCTCTCTCTGTGTGTGTGTGTGTGTGTGTGTGGTGTGTGTGTGTGTGTAACAGGAAACTCACCACTGGGAAACACTGTTGGTTAGAAGCGCTTTCTTGAAGTCCAATGTTATGATTGTACGATGACCAGGTGGTGTCGTTTACACTGTGTGTACATTGTGTAAACTTTGCAGAACGAAAAAAAGAGAGAAAAAAAAAGGAACCAGGGCCACAATCGAAGTGATTTCACATGGCGCTACATTTACCTGGTTGTTAACCTTTTCGGTGCCAAATGGGCAATCATTAACCCTTTCAGTACCAAATGGGCAATCATTAACCCTTTCAGTGTCCAACGGGCAATCATTAACCCTTTCAGTGCCAGAGGGGCAATTATTAACGCTTTCAGTACCAACGGACAGTCCTGCAAAAGTGACAAGACCGCATGGCATTGATACTGAATTTCTGCACCAATTCAGGGAACGCTACTGCGAGACTGATTGTTTACTTCATCATTATGGGAAGAAGAGGAAATGAGGGGAATGAATGTTATTGTGTGTGTGTGTGTGTGTGTGTGTGTGTGTGTGTGTGTGTGTGTGTGTGTGTGTGTGTGAAGATGAGATACAAGACTAAATGTTAATTCTCTACCGTAGGAAGAAGAGGAAATAAGAGTGATTGCTACCTTTTTTTTTTAGTCGGAAGAAGAGGATAAAGACTGATGGTCAATTAGTTTATTGTAGGAAGAAGAGGAAGACTGTTAGTTTTTTATTGTGAGAAGAAGAGGAAAGAAGACAGAATGTTATTCTCTATTGCACGAAGAAGAGGAAATAAGAGTGACTGTCAGCTCTCGATTGTAGGAAGGAGAGGAAATAATAAAGGATTATTAATTATATCTGATGTGGGAAGAAGAGGAAATAAAAAATGATTATTCATTATCTATTGTGTGAAGAGGAGGAAATAAGAAATTATTGTTAATTATTTATTGTGAGAAGAAAAGGAAACAAGAAATGATTGTTATTATCTATTGTCGGAAGAAGCGGAAATAAAAATGATTGTTAGTTCTTTACATGGGAAGAAAGGAAAAAAAAAAAAAAAAAAAGGCTAATGTTAGTTCTTTATTGTGGCACTTACAGGGGGAAAACAGACTGTTAGTTCTTTATGTTGACACTGACTTGGAAAAACAGACTGTTAGCTCTTTATTGTGGAGCTTACAGGGAAAACAGCCGATCGTTAGTTCTTAACCGTGAGAAGAAATCAAATAAGACTGGCAGTTCTTCATTGTGGCATTAAGAGGAAAAAAGAATTATTTTGAGTTCTTATTATGGGAAGAAGAGGACACAAGACTGTTTCGTTCTTTGTTGTGGGAAAAGGGGGAAATAGAAGACTGATTGTTAGTTCTTTATCGTAGGAAGAACAGGAAAGAAGACTGGCTGTTTAGTTCTCTTTTGTTGGGGAAGGAGAGGGAAGTACACTGATTGTTAGTTCTCTATTGTGTGAAGAAGAGGAAATAAGACTGGCTGTTTGGTTCTCTTTTGTTGGGGAAGGAGAGGGAAGTACACTGATTGTTAGTTCTCTATTGTGGGACGAAGAGGGAATTACACTGATTGTTAGTTCTCTATTGTGTGAAGAAGAGGAAATAAGACTGGCTGTTTAGTTCTCTTTTGTTGGGGAAGGAGAGGGAAGTACACTGATTGTTAGTTCTCTATTGTGTGAAGAAGAGGAAATAAGACTGGCTGTTTCGTTCTCTTTTGTTGGGGAAGGAGAGGGAAGTACACTGATTGTTAGTTCTCTATTGTGTGAAGAAGAGGAAGTAAGACTGGCTGTTTCGTTCTCTTTTGTTGGGAAGGAGAGGGAAGTACACTGATTGTTAGTTCTCTATTGTGGGACGAAGAGGAAATAAGACTGGTTGTTTAGTTCTCTTATGTGGGAAGAAGAGGGGAATTACACTGATTGTTAGTTCTCT
>JADBJO010003350.1:130258-132758 GCA_016801955.1 Conus betulinus | reverse complement strand
GTGTGTGTGTGTGTGTGTGTGTGTGTGTGTGAGAGAGAGAGAGAGAGAGAGAGAGAGAGAGAGAGAGAGAGAGAGAGAGAGAGAGAGAGAGAGAGAGAGAGAGAGAGAGAGAGAGAGAGAGAGATTGTTTGCGTCGGTTGACACTGTGATCAGGGGAATTTTCATGACGTTTCTGTGTGCGGAGAATTGATGGGGTTTCCTTCTTTCGTCAGTTAATTAATTCGTTGTTGTTGTTGTTGTTGTCGTAGTCGTCATCCTCATTATTTAAGTCTCTCTCTCTCTCTCTCTCTCTCTCTCTCTCTCTCTCTCTCTCTCTCTCTGTCAAGGTGTTTTTTTATGTGTCCTTTCATGCCTCCTCCTCCTCCTCCTTCTCCTTCTCCTCTCCTCCTCCTCTACCTCCTCTTCTTCTTCTTCTCTCTCTCTTGATATGACTTCTGCATGACTTCTTTCTTCTTCTTCTTCTTCTTCTTCTTCTTCTCTCTCTCTCTCTCTCTCTTTTTTGTCTGTCTGTCTGTCTGTCTGTCTGTCTGTCTCTGTCTCTCTCTCTCTCTCTCTCTCTCTCTCTCTCTCTCTCTCTCTCTGGGGCCTTTCCTTATGTGCCCTCTGTATGACTTCTTACCTCTCTCTCTTTGTCTCTCTCTCCCTCACCCTCTCTGTCTCTCCTTCCTTCCCCCTCTCTCTTTCTCTCTCTCTCTCTCCTTCCCTCCTTGTCTCCCCCCCCCCTCTCTCGCTCTCTCTCTCCCCCTCTCTCTGTTTATATGCCCTCTGCATGACTTCTTACCCTTCAGACAGCCTAACCTTCCACCAGAGTGAAAGAGCACCCCCGCCAGGTAGGTAACCCCCTCCTAAACCCAGGGGGGGGGGGGGGGGGGGGGGTCTGCGCAACAAGCGCTTGAAGAGCATTGGTAACATAGCACCCACTCCTCCCTCTCCACCCTCCACTGAGGGTCTCCTCATAGAGAGACGCGCTGGTGAGAAGATGCACAGTCCACTGGTTAAAAAAAAAAGGTGAATACCGAAGTATCTTTCTACCAATCGCAATGACGCTTACAAACTTCAGCGAATCACGCAACCCCGACATTACTAAAGTGTAAAAGAGACAGAGATGAAGTCTAACCCACGAGTTTTTGTTTTAAGAGAAATTTAAACAAACTGATCCGCCGGACAAAAGGGAACAACAAACTACAAGACAAAACACGACGCGTTTCGACCTCTCAGGTCTTCTTCAGGCCAGACGAAGGACATTCAGGGCAATGAAAACGAAGAACGAGTAATCACTTCTCTTCTCAACTTTGGGGGCAAGATGGACGTTGAATGAATTGTAATTTCTCTGTAGAAGTGTGTTTCAGTTTCTGCTTGCAATCACCTCACTGTGAAACGAATTTAAGCCATGAAGTTTGGAATTCACCTTCTTTCCTTTAAAACGCCGCTACATTGTCCATACTTACAAAATAGATATTGAGTTTAAGGGCAGGAAGTCAAACAGGAAGTTCTCTCCGATTATGAGCTGCCATTATGGTTTGTTCTCCACTACATTCATTCATTATGCCCATCGCTCCCGGTGGAGCATAGGCCATCGACGACCCTTCGCCATCGCACTCTGTTCTGGGCTGTTCTGGTCATTCCAGTCCAGTTAGTCCCTTTTTGTTTCAGCTCCGCCTCAGTGTCTTGCCTCCAGCTGTTGCGAGGCCGGCCTCTCTTCCTCTTTCCCTGCGGGTTCCAGGTCAGGGCTCGGCGTGTGGTGCTGGACGCTGGCTTCCTGAGGGCGTGTCTGCAGTATCTGCTTGGCCACTGGTTCCTGTCCCGCACGCTCCCACAGGTCTTCGTTTCGGATCTTCTCTGGCCATCGGATTTTGTAGATGCGCCTCAGACAGGTGTTGAAGAATGTCTGAATCTTTTTGTTGCATCGTCTGTGTTGTCCGCCATGTCTCGCATCCGTAGAGCAGAACTGACTTCACATTTGAGTTGAAGATGCGGAGTTTGGTTCTTATGCTGATTCCTCCAGATGCCCAGATGTTCTTGAGCATGACGAAAGCTGCTCTTGCCTTGCCGATTCTGGCTGTGATGTCTCAGTCCGTGCCTCCCTGTTGGTCAACCACACTTCCCAGGTAGACGAAAGACTCCACCTCCCTGATGGGCTCTCCACCGACTGTGACTGATGTGTCGGCAGTGGTGTGTTGATTTTCATTAGCTCGGTCTTCTTGTGTTGATCGTGAGCCCTGTCCCGGCTGATGTGGTCTCCAGGCAAGTGGTCTTGTCCTGCATCTGGCTGTGGCTGTGTGACAGGAGCGCCAGGTCGTCAGCGAAGTCAAGGCCATCCAGCTACGTCCAGTGTCCACTGTATACCGTTGTCCTGCCTTGTTAGTGGTCTTCATGAACCAGTCAATGACCAGGAGGAAGAGGAACGGCGACACAGCAGGCACCCCTGCCGAACTCCGGTCTTCACCTCGAAACTTTCGGACAGCTGGCCGGCGTGGGCAATCCTGCAGTGTGCAGTTCA
>JADBJO010003350.1:120258-125258 GCA_016801955.1 Conus betulinus | reverse complement strand
GAGAGAGAGAGAGAGAGAGAGAGAGAGAGAGTGTGTGTGTGTGTGTGTGTGTGTGAGTGAGTGAGTGAGTGAGTGCGAGAGTAAGAGAGAATAAGAGAGAGAAAGAGAGAGAGAGAACGACAGAGACAGAGACAAAGAGACAAACAGAAAAAACAGATAGAAGGAGAGAGAGAGAGAGAGAGAGAGAGAGAGAGAGAGAGAGTGTGTGTGTGTGTGTGAGTGAGTGAGTGAGTGAGTGCGAGAGTAAGAGAGAATAAGAGAGAGAAAGAGAGAGAGAGAGAACGACAGCGACAGAGACAAAGAGACAAAGAGACAAACAGAAAAACAGATAGAAGGAGAGAGAGAGAGAGAGAGGAGAGAGAGAGAGAGAGAGAGAGAGAGAGAGAGAGAGACAGAGAAAGAGAGAGAGACAGATAGTCAGACAGAGTGAGAGAGAGAGACACACACACAGTGAGAGACAGAGTGAGAGACAGAGGCAGACAGACAGACAGACAGACAAACAGACAGAGAGGCTCAGCTGGAAAACAAAGGATGAGCAGGTACATGCCTCAATTCCCTGCAGTGTCCGTTACTCAGTGATGTTGTCGGTCGGTCTCAGGGGAGGGAACGTGACAGTGCCAAATAAGGATGCTGGCTGCCACATCCTGTTTGTGTCCCCCCCCCCCCCCCCCCCCCCCCCCCCCCCCCCCGAGAGAGTGGCCACACGCCACGGGAAGGGGGTGGGGGGGGGGCGGAATAGCTCAGTTGGTAGAGCGCCGGACTCGTGATCCTGGGGTTGCGGGTTCGAATTTTGGTACAGGGGGATTTGGTCATTCAGTGATGGGCGAGATGGAAGGTCAGTAATCCGCGGCTTTTTTTTTGTTGTTTGTTTTCTTAATAGGGTGTGGGTGTGGGTGTGTATATGTGGTGTGTGTGTGTGTGTGTGTGTGTGTGTGTGTGTGTGTGTGTGTGTGTGTGTGTGTGTGTGTGTGTGTGTGTGTAGAATCTCTGGCGCCAGCTTGCGACACAGAGAGTTTTGAGACATAAATATTACAGGATGTATGAACAATATCGGCTTCAGTGAGGATCAGAAAGAAAAGCTGTTTTTTAAGGGAATCTCTCTGTGTGTATGTGTCTCTGTCTCTGTCTCTCTCTCTCCCTCTCTGTCTCTCTCTCTCTCTCTCTCTCGCTTTCTCTCCCTCCCTCCTTCTCTCTCTCCCTCTAAAGCTGCGGGTTTTAGATATGTCTGACATGCGCATAAAAAAGTACATTTATTCATGTTACAATGCGAAACAATTATATTCATGGAGACACACGTCGTTATTCTAAACATTACATATTGTATCAAAAATTGGTGACAGAAAATTGGGTCAGTCAAGATTTTAAACATCTGATTATTATCGTGACAGAACTGCATCAGGTTTTGTTGTTGTTGTTGTTGTTGTTGTTACTGGCTTTTTTTTCAGGTAACAAAATACAAAACTGCAACAACATTTCAGAACTAGCAATGAACGTGCTTCATAACGAAATTCAAAACATCCGGAAACTATGTATCATACAAACAGACATTCTGTTTTGCTTTGTTGTTGTTGTTGTTGTTGTTGTTGTGTTGTTGTTGTTAAATCAGTGACAAAGGTAAGCTTTGTGGTAAGCCTTCTAATATCCCTGTTCTGAGGTCTCGCAATGCAAAGGTGATGTAAATGTTGAAATGGGTCTCCATAATGCAAGAATGCGAAAGACAACGGCGAAAAAAAAAATGGTGTTTTTCCTGCCCAGCTTTTGAGGAAGTACACAATCAAGTTATTTCTAAAAAAAAAGTATTAGTAATCTATCCCTTTTTCATGCTGCTCTCCTGGTGCTAATTAAAGAAAATAGCAGTGGGGATGTTTCTATATCCGCTCGTACAAAGCCTTGAATGAAGCGGCGACACACTGTTGTACCCGGTCAGTTTATGAGGAAGTCACTGGAGTTGCTATGGATGCTGAACTGACTGTGTGTGTGACAGTGGTCAAATCCGTCGCTTTCAGTTTCGGTCCAATTGTCATCCCTTCATACGAAGCCAAAGCCCCCTTTAAAAACAACAACAACAAACAACAACAAAATGTGTTTCCACGTCCCCACTCCCCTCCCACTCTTCCTGCCGTTCTTTTTCTCTGTCATCTGTCTTCCCCTATCTCTGTCTCTCTGTCTCTGTCTGCCTGCCCACACGACACGCAAGCACCGAAAGACGCCACGGCGTGGCACGCAACACACATACAAGACGAGGGGAGAGTGCGAAAGAGAGAGGAGGAAGGAGAGAGAGAGAAGACACCGGCAGACTTGGGGAGTACGGTTATCTCTGCGCAATTCCCGTTATGGTCCACTAACCGTGCGTGACGACGTTTAACACCCATGATGATTGTTTAGGCAGTGTGTGTGTGTGTGTGCGTGCGTGCGTGGCGTGGGCCGTGCGTGCGTGCGTGCGTGCGTTGCGTGCGTGTGGGTTGTGTGTGTGTGTGTGTGTGGTGTGCGCGGTTTTGTTTGTGTGTGTGTGTGTGGGTGGTGTGTGTGTGTGTGTGTGTGGGGTGTGTGTGTGTGTGTGAGAGAGAGAGATAGAGGAGAGAGAGAGGCAGAAGAGATGAGGGAGAGAGGGAGAGAGGAGAGAGAGAGCGTGCGTATGCGCGGCACGTGGACGTTACAATCGTGCAAGATAATTTCCAAAAGATAGTCGGAGTTTAAGATGTTCCGATTGGTGACGACCCAACAGAGCGACGTCTATAAACGCCCCAATCGCTTAAAACTCACCTTGCAAAGCCACACCCAGAGCCATCCCAACAGTGACGTACCTCGAAGACACCTACCCTACACGGTGGTTTAGAACGGGGGAGGCTATCTATAGGACATGTATCTGCTTGCTTCTTCCTAGGTTTTTGTTTCGTTTGTTCGTTTGTTTGCTTCTTATTTCTTTGAAGTCAAATGGTTTACTGCCCTGCCGACCACGAAGTCTACCTCAGGGCTGCAAAGGAGAGTTAAAAGATTAATTTAAATATAAGCGAACGTCGACAGGATGGGTGTGCGAGCCTAATATGTCGTTCTCATAATCCGTGAACGCTTAGTTCGTTTATTAGCAACAGAACTCAACAAGATGGGTGCAGAGCCCAATAGGTCATTTCCAGATCCAGAACGGTTTAGATTCAGGGCTCAGCAACAAAGCTGGAGTGATTGTGAAATCCCCCCTCCCCCCCCCCCCCCACCCCCCCCCCCCCGCCCCCCCCCCCACCCCCCGTCTTCCTGTCCCCTCCCACAAATTTTTCCGCTCCCAAAATTTCTCATTCCACATCCATCACTATCTTTCACTCGCGCGTGCACACACACACACCCACCTACACAACACCCACACACACACACACACACACACACACAAAACACACACACACAAACACAAAACACAAACACAACCACACAAACGCCCCAACTCGAGAAGAACACACTGGCAAATTTTGGAGAATCTGCCCATGTTCTTGAATTACTGAACAATACTGATGGATTGGCGAGGCTGTATTCAGAATTCATGTACCAGAGGTATAAGCCTGGAAAATTTCCAATCCCACCCCTCGAACCCCCGAAGTAAAAGTCCATTTAGAAAGCTTAAATCCTTTCTGTGTTAGCGAACACACAGACCTTTCCTTCCCTAATATCTAAGGTCAAAAAAACCATTGCAGCTTCTGCGTTCCAACTTCTGACCATACCCTTTCATCTAATCGAACGGACCACCGGCCGTCACGAAAACATGTGATTTGTCGTCTATTGAGATTGACTATGTTTTTTTCCGGCGAACGTGACAACTCCTCTTCCTGCTGGAATGTGACTTGAGCCGGTAGGCCTACATACTTAAGCTCCGTCTTATAGAAAACCTGGTCATGTCTTCAAACAAAGGTTGGTATCTAAGGGAGGTGACTGGTGGCGGAACTTGAAAAAAACTTAAAAGGAAAAATTACTGTTCCGCCGAACCAAAGAGACAAATCAGTTACAACAACAACAACAAAAAAGAAAAAAAAAAAAGAAAAGAAAGAAAGAAAGAAAGAAAGAAAAAAAACGATGCGTTTCGACCTCTTTGGTCTTCTTCCGACAAGACAATACGGCATTTGAGACAATGAAAACCAAGAAGGATCAATCACTGATCTCATCACATTGGGCGGCTAAGTGATTGTTCGTTCTTCGTTTTCATTGTCTTGATTGTTGTTTGTGTTGCATGAAGAAGACCTACGATGTCGAAACGCGTCGTGTTCTTTTTGTCTTGTAATTTGTTTTTCTCTTTCGTTCAGCGGAACTACAATTTTGTTTAGAATTTGTTCCAAACTAACAGACGATCGAAAAAAAAAAAAAAGCCAATCACCAACCAACATCTCTACATCCATTTTACGCCAAATTTGAGGAGACAGGTGATTGTTCGTTCTTCGTTTTCATCGTCCTGAATGTTGTTTGTCTTGCCTGAAGAAGACCGAAGAGGTCGAAACGCATCGTGTTTTATCTTTCTTTTTTCTTTCTTTCTTTCTGTCTGCTTTTTTTTTCTTTTTTCTTTTTTTTTTTTTTTTTTTGTCTTGTGATTTATTTGTCTCTTTAGTTCGGCGGAACAGTATTTTTTTTTCTTTTAAGTTTCTTCCAAAGTTAGAGACGACGGAAAACAAAAAAAATCAATCACCAAAACAAAAAAGCCATGCACCAAACGAAAAATTCAAGCTCCAAACAAAAAAGTCTTGCACCAAACAAAAAAAATCAAGCACCAAACAAAAGATTCAAGCACCAAACAAAAAACTCAATCACCAGACAAAAAAGGTAATCACCAAACAAAAAATTCAAGCACCGAACAAAAAAATGACTCAACAAACAAAAAAAGTCCATCACCAAAGAAAAAAAAAAAATCAATTACCAAAACAAAAAAGTCAATCACCAACCAAATTTTCAAGTGGAGCTCAAACAAGAGAGACAAGAAAAAAAAAAAAAGAAAAAAAAAAAAAAAGAGAAGACAAGACAACAAAAAC